>JAXQQM020080871.1:0-17563 GCA_034641835.2 Pinus albicaulis
TGCATGTGGGATAAATCGGGTGCGACCTTGCACATGGAATAATTCAAAATACATGTGTAATATCCCGAATAGGAAATAGACAACAATACAAGCATACAACTATATAGAAAAATGCCGGAAATAGAACATAAAGCAAGTACACATAAAATGCCAGGAATGCTAAGCCATTTTATTAATCTGAGAATATAAATGGGTACAATGGATAATCAGAATAAGAGCACCTATCCTTGCACAAGGCAAGTGAAGAACCCTCTCAGAAACAGGAAATGGCTGCTACAGAAACTGTGTCCCAGCTGGTGGAAGAAACTGCCGTAAACTGTTGCTGCTGGAATGAACTGGAACTAGGGGCTGATCCCCACGCCGGAATGAGCTGAAAAATCTGTAGATCACCTGTACTCACTGCTCCGGACAAAACCCAGAAACCATAAACCAAATGGACCACCTCCGAAAATCACCCCAGAAACCCTCCTCAAGGAAAAACGCTATCCCTCCAGGCCCAGCGCAGATGCCAGATGAAATATACTGAGATGGAGCCACAAACTCCTCAGGAAACTCTCCAACTGATAAATATTGAACCTCCACACCGAATAACACTGAATCTCCTGCAGAAAACCCCGCAATAGCACCCCTCCACCAAGAACTGCGTCCTCTCTCCTAGGGACTGCGCAGTCACCAAAAGAAGCCCAGCTCCTCCGCAAAACAACAACCAAATCCTCCGCTGAAAACTGTAGAAAAGACCTTGCCCGAGCAGGCACTCGAAGTCCCCCGGGGCTAAGGGTGAGATCTCCGACCGGAGACACTCAGTCGCACTAAACAGTGCTGTAGACAGGCTAAACAGCCAGCGTGCTCAAGAAGACAGAAGTCTAGCTCAAATATCATCAACAACAATAATGCCCCAAATGAGGAGGCTCCTCCATTTTATAGCATTGGTTTCCCTCCAAAACCAACGTCCTCTCTCTCATTGGCTCCTCCACGTGGTGTGTGGCCCCCCTTGGCTCCCCCCTTAAGTTACAATGTTGCATCTATTAGGGAAACACTTTATTTTATTTAAGTGAGTTAGACCCCTTTTCTCACTTTTATTTATTAATAAACTATAGTCGGCAAAACTATACAAAAATCAAATATTCCAATTAGCGGTGCTAATTAGGAATATTATAGTCTCCCCCGGCAAAATGTTGCTTGTCCTCAAGCAACTGAAGTGATGGATGCTGCAAAATCTTCTCATTCTCCCAAGTGGCATCCTCATCCAGCAAAAATTGCTTGTCCTCAAGCAACGCTTGAATAAGCCTCCTCTCTAGCTGATGCTCCCCATCGATACTGAAAAATGTGCCTGGGTCCCACTGAAACCTCTCTGACCTCTGCATCACCTTGATACGAAGGGATCTCTCAATGCCAGGGTCCCAAAGTGACCTCTCACAGTCCCAACCAACCAATAATCCTCCCGGATCCCATCGCCACCGTGGCCAATAATCGCCCAAGTCCCATGGCTCTGATTGTGCACTGCCTCTGGCTATGACCAATGCTCTAAGGGGTGAAGACCACCAACAAGCATCAATGCTCCCGGGCTCCTGCTGCGCTGTACCTGTAGCTGCATATGCTACCCATCCAACTGCATACCAACTCATCACCTCTCTCCAATCCAAGTTCTGACTCAATCCCATGATGATCCTGCTCTCCTGAAATCGGGAAGGAGTCCTGAAGTAACGACAACCGGTGCCCTCCTGCCAACTGGGATCTGTAACACCTACTATGTCCAAGGGCCCCTGCTCCGCTGTGCTCCCTACGAAGAGTACCGTACCGTCAAGAGGGTACCAACTCATGATCTCCCGCCAGTCCATCCTGGAAGTAGAATCCGACGTAGCAACAAAAACGGCATATGGAACACGCCTGGAGTGTTGCCGCCAACCCGTAATCAACTCCCACTGCTCTACCCTGTCTGCCAATGAGAGCTGCCTGTAGAAGGAAGTCCCTCTCTCTATAATGGGCCAAAGTGGGCAAGATATGCTACAAGCTCCATCGATGTACTCCTGGAGAGTACTACTCACCGAAAGTGCCGCAACTCGACCGACTGTATGTACATCTATTTGTATCTCATCAATGTGTCGGCGAAAAGATGGATGCTCCACCATATCCAACAGCTCCTGCTGTCTACTATCCCTCTGCATAACAATCCCATCATCCTCCAACATCTCTAGAAGATATGGATCTACAACTGGTGTCTGTGCATCTGACTGCTCCTCCTCAAAGGCTGACCCCAATGTTAGCTGCATATCCATCATCGACTCGATGTGAGCCTCCATCTGGCTCTCCCTCAAAGGACTATCATGCATGATGTGCATAGCATCCTCCTCTACTGACTCAGGCTCCATCACATATAGCTCTAACTGGATCGTCACAAGTGTCTCATCGCCTAGGGCATCTCCCATAGTGTTCCCTGACTGCTCACCCTGTATCCTGGAATGCAGCTCTGGTCTACTGTCTCCATCTCTGCGTGATTGCTCTCGCTCCCCAGAAGCGACCTCAACTGATCCTATGGACTCATATGAAGAAGAGTCCTCACCCTGGCATACAGAAGGAATGCCCTCCTGTTTTACCTCTGCCACCTCATCTGCACTGAATATGCCATCCACCCTCTCGATGAAGTGTAGATACAATGTCTGGAGTCCAGACGTATGCCGGGATGCTACCTCTGCTGAACCCAGTATCCTTTGCTCATGCATGATCTCAACATGCCCTGAGGGAAAAATGATGCATGTCTCCCTCATAACCTGCACCCCAAGCGTAGGCCCAACAATGACTGATGTGCCACCACTGCAGAGGATTATCTCATCCCCTAACCTGTGGCTGTCAACTAGCGCTCCAACCCAGTGCCACTGCTGAGAAGTCTTTCCCCTAGTGTGTTGAGTGTCATCCAAATATCTTGGGTGAGCCTCGCGTACCCGGCTGCTCATGCCCAAAGTGCCAAAGGACAACATCAAAATCGGATGTGCCAGTGAGTGATGTAGAAGAGAGGCAGGTGTATGAGTCTCCACAGATACCGCCAAGTATCGCTCATCCATCTCCCCATTGATCCTGGGTGAACTACTCCCAAAGGTGAGCTCGGTGTCCCTGTCCATGAGTCTCCCTAGCGGCAATGCTCTAAGATCCTGCTGTGCAGCACCGTATGCCCTCGCATACCACCGATCATCCATGTACTCCTCGCCATGCCACTGCACACTGAGGTATACCCCTGTATACTGCTGGATACCCCATGCTACTGTCGTATCACCCAGTACCGTCTCGTGCCTTGACTGCGTCCAGGCATCGGTCACTCTTCGCGAGCTTTCAATGTGATGTAGGACACTCCTACTCCACAATGCAATCCCACACACTACGGTAGTACACCATGCAACTCCATGTCTACCGGCAGTCCACTGCTCAATGCTAGAGGCTCCCACACATCCCTGGATGTGATGACCTAGAGCTATGCCCCTACCTGTCGGACTACCACCAATCGGTATCATCGTCTCCACCGTTGCATCACTATACCTGCCGACGAATGGAACATCACTCCAAATCCTCCTCAAGGGGTCCGAGAAGTGAATCTCCCTGTGTGTCAGTAGTGTTACCACCACTGCTCGGCTCCGCTGCGTCCTCTGTGCCCCACACGAAGGTGAAGGATCCTTGGCCCCATACAAGGTGCCATCTGGTGGCCTGCCAATGCCACCTCCTCCGACAAGCTCCTGCCAAGGTGTGCTGACCACCCCGTGATCCCGTGTATGAATGTCATGCCAAGACAACCTAGGGAGTCTGCCCATAAACTGGTTGGCCACTGGAGCTAACCGAAACTGCACATGCTCTACTGCTAGGCCATCTGTACTCTCCAAGACATAGTCAGCCGACCTGCCTGGGAGACGATAGGTGATCCCACCTGGATCCCAATGCCAATCTGGGGTTCCTGTATTCCCCATGCATAGAAACTCCTGCTGAGCTACACTCGGATCCATCACCATCTCCATAGCCCGCTCCACCGAGTACCAACTCAAAATCTCTCTCCATCCAACCTCAACATGTGGATGCTGTACCCTATGCAACTCTGATCGTCTCATACCGCTATCAAAGTCAACATATGAGATCTGACTAGGTGGCTCTGCCTCTCTCTCTCCAACGGAAAGAGATGACCCAACAACACTGCTAGTCCCATCCATGCATGCCTGAAGGGGAATGATCTGACGCTCCAACGTGCCCTCTGGTTGTACCATCAGGGAATCCAGCTGTTCCCCAATGCAGACCAACTTGGCCGCCAACTTGGCACAAGTCGCTCTCATACCCTCCAGCTCCTAGTCCTACAACAAAATGGTCTCCCGTACTGACGTGGCCTTCTCTCTCAAAACTCGAAGGTCCGCCCGAAGCCGATGATACCGCTGTCTGTGACCATCATCCAATACCTTTGTACCTGCTAGTGCCTCATCAAAGGTGGATATATCTCCTATCGTCTCACCCATCTGTCGTGTGCTGCTACCACCTGAAGACTCGGACACGACTCCGGTCATCACCTCAATGGATGGCTCTACTGGGGTAGGCTCTACCTTCTCCACTACCACATCAACCGACACGGCCAAGGAGGTCTCCAATGAGAGTGAATCCTGTGTCACACTAGGTGTAACCTCGGACTCCCTGCAATCCTGTGTGCCGTCATCCTCCAAGTGCAATGTTGCCACCTTAATGGCCTCTGACTGCGACATCTGATTAAGCTGGAAATAGATGTCCAACTTTTCTACCCAAGACTTTGCCGAACTGTTTGATGAGCCATCAAACGTGGGCAAATGAAATCTGCTAGCTGCGCGGTGGTCGTCATGATGATGTTTGTGTCCCCTGTGATGATCACGGGGTCTACCATCACGCTGAAGCTGAACATAATCTCTAAATGAGATAAGATCTCTGATCGTCGGCCCGCGTGCCAGGTACTCTGCAATGTAGGCGTCCATCTGGCCAGGGTCAACCTCCGGCTCCCGCTGTGCTGCTGCCCCTGTGTCCTCTGCTAGGAAAGTGGGCATAGTGGGTCGCGTGGGTGCATGCGATGCCATGATGGGGATAGCATCATGCTCCGGCATATGGTGTGACGTGCCTGATCCCTCACCGATCTGAAAACCCCTTGGGGTTTCCCGCTGCCTAACCTCTAGCGCAGTGAGTCTCTGTCCCACCGTCTCCATCTGTCTCGACAGATCCTGTGTTGATTTGAGGAGCATCTCCCAAAATTCCTTTGCACCATCATTGCCTGCCATCGGCTCTCTCTGCTATGTGTCTACAAGCTCCTCATGAAACTACACTGCTGCTCCAAGACTATACTGCTGCTTGTCTTCAACCTCCGATTTACCCACTGAAAACTACTCAGAAAATTCCAGGAATTTGGGAAGGTGATCCTTGCCCAAAACCCAGAAAAACCTCAAAAGGGTTTCTTCTAATTCAAACTTCAAAATTTGACCCTTTTTATTTTGGCCCTTTGTTATGTACAGTTGTTCAAGGCATCGCAACAGGCTGGAAGTATTGTCCTTTATCCCCAATCTCTCTCTTAAAGTTTGTTCTTCTCAGACTAAGAGTAGACCCTATAGCAGAAGTGAAGGATAAAACTTGAGGGCAAGCTGTACCAAATACAAGATTTCACGAGATCTAGATTAGATTTCACGTTAGAGACCAGTGCCTTATGGAGTCAAACAAAATCCCGTTATGCGATTATAAACCAGTAAATGATGACTAACTGCTGCTTATTAAACCACGATTGAAAGACACCACAATCATGAATGAAAATATCTTAGCCCCACAGCGATATTATCACAAGATGAAAATGCCCGAGATTTGTAATATTTCCAGATTTATGATGCTTCACTTAAATTCGATCCAGAAAATGTTTCTATAGTCAAATCTTTAGATAAAAATTTCAAATGCACATTTGACTATGGAAAATTTTGAATTTTTTTTATATTTTTGTATTTTATAGATTTTTAAGATTTTTTGAATTTTTTATTATTTTTTAAAACAAAATTCTAAATCTAAGTAAAAGATCTAATCTAAAGGTTAAATCCTAAAGTTAAAATTAAACTAAGTTAAAACTAAACTAAAATTTAAAATCTAAAGGCTAACCAAATCTAAAACATTAAACTAAGTTAAAACTAAAAGCTAAGACTTAAACTAAACAAAATTTAAAATCTAAATTAAATCTAAAGTTAAAATTAAATTCTAAACTAAAACTATTAGAAACTCTAAAGTTAGTCTAAATTTGAAATTAAAGCTAAGTTAAATCGAAAATCTAACTAGAACTTAACAAAATCGAAATTAAAATTTTTAAATTAAAATCTAACTAACACCTAACTGAACCTACGATATCATAAACTAAAAAACGAAAACCTACGACTAACACTAATAAAATCTAACTATACAATAAATAAATAAAAACGATGCATATACACGAGGGCTTCAAAATTTTAACATGTGCGCTTATTGATGTTGGTTTGAGTTTGTTGTTGTTTGCAGCTCAGGTCGGACGGCAATGGCGTAAAGGAGCTGACTGGGACGCAAAGGGAAGGTGATATGACCGGGAAAGAAACTCATGCAGGACGGCAATCGGCGTGAAGAAGACCCAGTGGAAACCGACAAATAGAAAGGACGCCCAACTGCATGAAAGATTGATAGGATGCAGTTATTTATTTTTGTTTTTATGCAGGTCGATGAGGAATCAGAGAAATATGTGAAATCGATGGCTAAGGAAAAACGCTGACAGCGAATGAGAAAAGGGTTCGATGGGCAAAGCTTGATGGCGGAGGTAAAGATTGGACGGGTAAAGTGTTGAAGGACGAATGCTGGAGATGGGTATGAGGACGGGCAGATAGGAAAATGAAGGCGTAAGGGAGGAATCCGATGGTAAGGAGCAGAAGCTGAGGGCCGAAAGATGAAGGGCAACATGCAACGTGAAAACCCAGAACACTAAAATTTTTCTTTGAAATCAGAAATTTCCTCAATTAAATTTAGATTTCATGCTCCTGTAATCAAATATGGTCCAGATTTTGCCCACAGTGGCAGCCTTGAGGCCAGATCTGGCCTTTGGAAGCCAGATCTGCCCTAGATCTTAAAAAAAATTGATTTTAATCCCTGAACCTGCAAGAAATAACTAGATCTGAAGATATACGCACCATGAAACAAATAAACCCTCACAGTCCTAAAAAAATTACAAATTTACAACTATTTACAATTTAAAACCCTCATGGTCAGATCTGAATCAGTTTAGCACAATTTTCAGAAATTTAAAATTTTTAGTGAGAGGCACAAGCCTTCGAAACCCTGCAAAATCACAAATATCGTAAGATAGACCCGGAATTTAACAAATAAAGAGCTTATCAGATTTATGTTTATTGGGAGTCGGCTGGTCCAACCGAAGACTTCCCCAAACGCCCAATCTTAAAAAAAATTTCCCTGCACACTTAGATCTGAATCTTAGATCGATAGAGATTTAAGAAAACAACATGAGACCTTTGCAGAAAAATCAGAATGTTATTTTATAAACCCAAAAAACTGCATAAGATACCTATATGCAGATTAATCCATGAAGGCCATCAACCATAAAATGCAAGAAACCAAGTAGCAGAGTTTAGAGACAATTCACCACATAGATCTGAGAAGGAACATCCAGATTTGTAACCCCAAAGTCTTTTGCTTTATTCCTCAAAAAAAGTTTACAAGAGCTTCTAAGAGCAAGTGCACGATCCTGAGATCGGATCATTCAAGAATGACAAAGACCTCTAAATTTATAGGACTAGATCTCTAACGGCTAGTTTGGATGATCCTCGTCAAAATAATCTCAACCGTCCAAAAGATTTGATCATCTTTTAATCCGGAGCGTTGAAATTAAAATTTTGGGGAAAAAACGAATTTATCACTTAATTCAATTTTAATTAACTCAAAAATATTATTTTTTGAGTTAATTACCCCAAAATTTTGACCTTGACTTAACCACCAAGGCCCAAGGGTCCAATATTTCTTAAAATTCTCAATATTCCCTTGGCCTAGGGCTGTCAAAATCATTTTCCAAGGACCAACAAATTTTGCCTTTAAAGATTTAATCCTAATCTAGGACCCTAAATTAATTAAATTTCTGGTTTAGGATTTTATTAATTAATTGACCAGAAAATTTAATTAATTGACCAAGAGGGGATTATAATTATTTTTCCAACCCTCTTTTACATGAGATAATACATTTACATACATGAAGGGGGAAAACCCATTCGTATAGACCCTCAAATAAATACCCAGTTCTGCGACTCAACATATGATCTAGTAGACCAAGTAGTTCAAGCTACTTTTACAAGGACTCGATAGAACACTAGGACTCACGTAGCATGCTGATGACAAAATCCACCCTAGCTTTGGGGTGAGGCTGGAGGGAAAAACTTTGTCGATCACTTTCGTGAATCAGTGAGACAAAAACCTCCTAGGATAGAGATCATCAACAACATACTAGGCTTACCTAGGCTATTACATACACTGACGGTCTTACTTAGATCATTTACATCATAACAATGCAGAATGGGTTTACATCATTATAGAAATCGCCTCTCGGCGACATGAAACTGATGGCACGAGCTCGAATATGATAAGTCCCATAAAAAATGGGGGTGTATCATATGGGGATAAAGGACTTTGGAGGTCAATGTGCCTCTTTTCCAATTGCGTTTTTGGTACTGCAACTGCTATTGCTCTCCAAAATTCCAGCAAACCTCTGTATGATCTCTTTCCCAATGTCATAGACCACAGGCTGAGCCAGAATTATGCTCTGATACCACTGTAATATCCCGAATAGGAAATAGACAGCAATACAAGCATACAACTATATAGAAAAATGCCGGAAATAGAATATAAAGCAAGTACACATAAAATGCCAGGAATTCTAAGCCATTTTATTAATCTGAGAATATAAATGGGTACAATGGATAATCAGAATAAGAGCACCTATCCTTGCACAAGGCAAGTGAAGAACCCTCTCAGAAACAGGAAATGGCTGCTACAGAAACTGCGTCCCAGCTACTGGAAGAAACTGCCGTAAACTACTGCTGCTGGAATGAACTGGAACTAGGGGCTGATCCCCTTGCCAGAATGAGCTGAAAATCTGTAGATCACCTGTACTCACTGCTCCGGACAAAACCCAGAAACCATAAACAAAATTGACCACCTCCGAAAATCACCCCAGAAACCCTCCTCAAGGAAAAACGCTGTCCCTCCAGGCCCAGCGCAGATGCCAAATGAAATATACTGAGATGGAGCCACAAACTCCTCAGGAAACTCTCCAACTGATAAATACTGAACCTCCACACCGAATAACACTGAATCTCCTGCAGAAAACCCCGCAATAGAACACCTCCTCCAAGAACTGCGTCCTCTCTCCCAGGGACTGCGCAGTCACCAAAAGAAGCCCAGCTCCTCCGCAAAACAACAACCAAACCTCCCGTAAAAGACTGAAGGAAAAACCTTGCCCGAGCAGGCACTCGAAGTCCCCCGGGGCTAAGGGCGAGATCTCCGACCGGAGACACTCAACGCACTAAACAGTGCTGCAGACAGGCTAAACAGCCAGCGTGCTCAAGAAGACAAAATGTCTAGCTCCAATATCATCAACAACAAGAATGCCCCAAATGAGGAGGCTCCTCCACCTTTATAGCATTGGTTTCCCTCCAAAACCAACGTAGTCTCTCTCTCCTCCACGTGGTGTGTGGCCCCCCTTGGCTCCCCCCTTAAGTTACAACGTTGCATGTAATAATATCCCGGATGGGATATTTTAACTAAAATGCAGAAAAATACTAAATACCACAATTTGCCGTAAAATAATCATTCATTCAACAGAAGATTGCCATGTAAAATTAAAAGACAAGAAACACTGCAATCCAATACCATATAGAACAGAAGAAAAATCTCAGCTTTTATTATAGATAATAAATAGGGGTTTACATATAGATTTGACCCAAGAAGAGCTGAGATAGAAAACTGGCCACCAAGATAAGCTGCTGAACGGTGCTGGCCACAAACTGAACTGCTGCACTCTCCCTCCGGCAACAGCTGACACTGAACCCACTGAAATGATGAAGCCCAAGTTGAAGATCTGAATGATCCTCACACCAAACTCTGAAGCTCTGTGAAACTCCTAAGTGAAGTCTCCTCAAGAGAGTTGGGTTTTCGTCCAACACTCACAAATCACCCGAGGGTTTCCGTCCTGGGGCTACGGCGGAAGTAGAGAACCACGTCCTCAAACCTCTCATACACAAGCAAATGATCTACTCCAAAGATGTCTCCCAATGGCCTCCTCCTTTCTTTTATAGATCCCTCGGAGCCTTCTAGAGCATTATTTTATTATTATTTTATTTATGGAGCACTTTTCCCTTTTATTAAAATATTATAAAATATTCCTTTTTAATGCAGAAAAGGGTATATCGGCTACCATGCCTCCTCCGGTCACTGAAATCTCTGTCTAACTGTCCCATCGCGTAGGTCTCCTCGTCCCGGTTCCGATGAGCTATTACACTAAGGTGTTCCATCGTATATTCCTCCCGGAATGCCACCTTGAGCATAATCAGCTGAGTTAAGCCCATAAATAACTCAAAATTCCGAAAGTTATCGGAATGCATCGGAACGAAAGCCAAACTGCTCGGATGATGGAGTATATCAAGCGAATGCCTCCGAACATCATGAAAACTCCTCAAAACTCTTCCGAGAAGCTCCTGAGCCCACTGATAGCACCAATCTGTACATGTGACCTGTCTGCTCCTAACTCTGGAAGTCCCTCCTAGCCCCGCTGGTGATACTTTATTTGGGGAGCCTGTGCTATTGTCCAAATCCTGAAAAGTCCCTACAATCAACCTCATAATCCTTCTCATAACATCATCATTATATGGCTCTATAGGTGCGGTCAATTTCATGATGTTACTGAGGCAAGCTGCAACTGGAAGTGTGACCCCTTCACAAGGTTCCTCCAAGAATTTGGGTTGTATAAGAGCAAGCATAGCAAGCTTTAGAGCCCAAGTCAGCTTTTTCCCTTCTGCTTGGTCTATTGGAGACATGAGTTCATTAAGCTCTTCTAGTTTGGACAAAACTCTCCATGACATCTTCATGTGTTTCAGATCTGTCCCAAGTGCAAAAATTTTGCGACCCATCTCCAATGTTCCCTGCAAATCTTTTGGCTGTCCCTTTTGAAGGATGGCATAAATTTCTTTTGAAAAGAGTCTGTTGTTTGGCTTTGTTTTCTGGTCTTCTGATGCATGGTGGTTTAAGGAACCAACTTCTATTTTTATTTTCATCAATCTGTTTAGGAATCCCTCCATGGTTCAACCAATGAATACAAGACCGTTTGTGATAATGAGGTCACTATTTTCTGACAGTTATTCTCAAGACTGCCTTATTTCTCTGATCACAATAGGACAGAGTACCTAAAGCAGCTCAACCACGCACTCTCAACAAAATCACTACAAGTTTGCTTAGAATCACTAGGAAAATGGCCACTGGTTTTTCTGAGTTTCATGGATGCCTTCAGCAGGTAATTTGTCAAACATATAACAAACTTATGGCTGTAGGTGCTTCTCACAGTTTAGGTACAACAAATAGGCTCAGTGAACAACATTCAACCGCTATGGAACTTTCAAGCGTTCAAAACTGATCTAAACAGTACTCAGAAATATTAGAAACCAACACAGTAAGGTGGGAAGCAACCCAGGACAGTTCACTATATATTCACTGTACAAACCCACAATTGTATATGAAATATCAGAACTTAACAAAGAGATTTATGGCCATTAGAGCAAAGCGTACTAGCACTGTGATTTTGTGAAAGAACCTAATTTGGCAGGGCCGCAAACAGAAGAATGTAACACCGACCCTTGTAATGATACTCCAACAATTGTGGCAAGTGCGTATGCTGTCCAGAAAGGTATTGATCCACTGTGTTAGGTTGCTGCCAGCGAAAGCATATAGATAGCACAGCCCTCTTGAATTAGTATTTAGCTTATTGACACAGCTTGCATTTATGTTTAACTAATGATGTATCAAGCTAAAGTCGATCTTTTGTCTTTTGCATCCCTTGTCTTAGCTGCAACAGAAGTTTCAGAATTCAAGAGTTCATTGTATATGGTATATAGTCTGTGCTTCTCAATTTCAGGCACTGAAGGTCTAGCCTTGACCACAACAGATTCTAAAATTCTATGCGTTATAAGGGGGTGTGCTGCTGAAGTGCCATAAGCCCCACTCGTACCATTTTTCAAGAAAATCATGAACAGATTCAAGTTGTTCATCAGATAAAAGCGCTTGGAGATCAGCACCAAATTAGTCACGCACTTGCAATCTGCATTGACTCTGTTTTGATTCGCGCGGAAAGCAATGAAGTCAATCATTCTACTGGAACTCGACTCGGTGATCTAGCATTACGTGCACCAAATCATATGTTTCTGTTTTTCACACATTCCTCCAATGACCTTGCCAAAATGATGAAGCCACTTTACAAATTAAAACTCAACCACGACTGCTGGGAACCATGTGCTTTGATTAATTGTTGTGACGTCTACGAAACAGAATTCAAACGGTTGTTGACGCAGAAACCACTCTTGCACAATTCGGCCCCTGATCTAGACAGCGTCGTGCTCAAGCTAATGTGCACCCGCAGCCAACCACAACGCGTCCCTATCTCGGGTTCGATCCACAATTCCGACAGCCTTTGGCGAAATTGATTCTGGCCATTGCTCAATGTTTGGTTTCCTAACGTATGGAAATCTTGTGCAGGTGCCGATTCGACCCAAACTCCAGCAAACCCAGCGCAGACTCCCACAATATTTAACACCTCCGCAGATCTTTGCATATGATTTTACTGTCGCTCACACAACTATCTTTCCGTCTATTTGAGTTGGCGGCTTCCTGCAAAGTCTTCGACGACTTTCAAAAGACGAAGAAATACATGCGTCTCCTTATAATACTGTGCCACGGCTTTTATGAATTCAGGATTCTGCCGATTTGAAAATTCAACGCGGCAATTTTGAGAACTCGAACGTGGCTACAATCCTCTGTTCTGCCCACTCGGTTTCATAACCCTCGAGCCAACTATACTTCATGTGAATGGCCCAACACTTTTCTATAAAATCCAGCTTTCATCACACAATGAGAATTTCACTCGGTCACCCAGCGAATAGAACCACGCTACCTCCATAATTTGGCTCCTGTATTGCACACAAGATGCCGAAATCGGTTCCCAATCTTGACGATGGCTATATTTGGCCCAATATTAATCCAGAATATTCAAATGAGAGAAATTCTTACGCCTTGAGATCTTCAACCATGCGTGATCTACCTTAGCAATTAAAAAAAAAAATTCTGAAAACTCGTTCCCTTGAATCCCTTGAATCTATTTCAATAAAATTTGAAATCCTTCAATCTGGAAACCCACGGCTGTAATAATAATCACTGCCACTGGAGCTGAAACCCGCAGGTTGAGCCAAGATTGTGGCTCTGATACCACTGTAATATCCCGGATGGGATATTTTAACTAAAATGCAGAAAAATACTGAATACCACAATTTGCCGTAAAATAATCATTCATTCAACAGAAGATTGTCATGTAAAATTAAAAGACAGGAAACACTGCAATCCAATACCATATAGAACAGAAGAGAAATCTCAGCTTTTATTATAGATAATAAACAGGGGTTTACATATAGATCTGACCCAAGAAGAGCTGAGATAGAAAACTAGCCACCAAGATAAGCTGCTGAACGGCGCTGGCCACAAACTGAGCTGCGCACTCTCCCTCCGGCAACAGCGGACACTGAACCCACTGAAAATGATGAAGCCCAAGTTGAAGATCTGAATGATCCTCACACCAAACTCTGAAGCTCTGTGAAACTCCTAAGTGAAGTCTCCTCAAGAGAGTTGGGTTTTCGTCCAACACTCACAAATCACCCGAGGGTTTCCGTCCTGGGGCTACGGTTGAAGTAGAGAACCACGTCCTCAAACCTCTCATACACAAGCAAATGATCTACTCCAAAGATATCTCCCAATGGCCTCCTCCCTTTCTTTTATAGATCCCTTGGAGCCTTCTAGAGCATTATTTTATTATTATTTTATTCATGGAGCACTTTTCCCTTTTATTAAAATATTATAAAATATTCCTTTTTAATGTAGAAAAGGGTAAATCAGCTACCACGCCTTCTCCGGTCACTGAAATCTGTGTCTAACTATCCCATCGTGTAGGTCTCCTCGTCCCAGTTCCAATGAGCTATTACACTAAGGTGTTCCATCATGTATTCCTCCCGGAATGCCACCTTGAGCATAATTAGCTGAGTTAAGCCCATAAATAACTCAAAATTCCGAAAGTTATCGGAATGCATCGAAGCAAAAGCCAAACTACTCGGATGATGGAGTATATCAAGCGAATGCCTCCGAACACCATGAAAACTCCTCAAAACTCCTCCGAAAAGCTCCTGAGCCCACTGATAGCACCAATCTGTACATGTGACCTGTCTGCTCCTAACTCTGGAAGTCCCTCCTAGCCCTGTCATGGGTGATACCAAAAATGGGAATATAACATTGCATCTACTAGGGAAACACTTTATTTTATTTAAGTGAGTTAGCCCCCCCTTTTCTCACTTTTATTTATTAATTAACTATAGGCGGCAAAACTATACAAAAATCAAAAATTCCAATTAGCGGTGCTAATTAGGAATATTACTACATGTTCTGCTGTCCCTCCTAGCCCTGTCACGGTGATACCAAAAATGGGAACATTACAGACCTCTCGCCCCAAGATTGCTTGCCCTCAAGCAATCGAAATATGTGGGCCACTCTGTTGGCCCGCTGCATCTCAGACCCAATGCCTGGATCCCATACCAACCTTGGGGTGCTGCTATGCACCTGTGTCCAACCTCTCGAAACAGACCCCTCAATGCCGGGATCCCAAACTGATCTCTCTCTGTCCCAGTCAACAAACAATCCTCCCGGATCCCAATGCCACCATGGCCAATCATCGCCCAAGTCCCACGGCTCAGGCTGCGCACTGTCTCTGGCTATAGCTGATGCTCTCAGAGGTGAAGCCCACCAACAAGCATCAATGCTCCTGGGCTCCTGCTGTGCTGTACCTGTAACTGCATGTGCTGCCCCACCAACTGCATACCAACTCATCACCTCTCTCCAATCCAAGTCCTGATTCAATCCCATGCTGATCCTGTTCTCCTGGAATCGGGAAGGAGTCCTGAAGCAACGACAACCGGTGCCCTCCTGCCAACTGGAATCTGTAACATCTACTGTGTCTAAGGGCCCCTTCTCCACTGTGCTCACCATGACAAATACCATACCATCAAGAGGGTACCAACTCATGATCTCCCGCCAATCCATCCTGGAAGAAGAATCCAATGTAGCAACAACCACACATGGAACACGCCCAGGGTGTTGCTGCCAGCCTGTAATCAACTCCCACTGCTCTGCCCTGGCTACCAATGGAAGCTGCCTGTAGAAGGAAGCCCCTCTCTCTATAGTGGGCCAAAGTGGGCAAGACATGCTGCTAGCCCCATCGATGTACTCCTGGAGAGTACTACTCATCGAAAGTGCTGCAGCCCGGCCGACTGTATGTACATCTGTCTGTACCTCATCAATGTGTCGGCCCAAAGATGGATGCTCCACCATCTCCAACAACTCATCCCTCTCATCGGGAACGTAAAACTCCTGCTGTCCCCTAGCTCCCTACAGAACTATCCCATCGACCTCCAACGTCTCTAGAGGATATGGATCTGCAACTGGTGTCTGTGCATCTGACTGCTCCTCCTCAAAGGCTGACCCCAATGTTAGCTGCATATCCATCATAGGCTCAATGTGGGTGCCCATCCGGATCTCACCCAAGGAAATGTCATGCCTGATGTCCATAGTATCCTCCTCTGCTGACTCAGGCTCCATCATATGCTGCTCTGGCTGAATCGTCACAAGTGACTCATCACCCAGAGTATCACCTATACAGTCCCCTGACTGCTCACCCTGCACACTAGAACACAGCTCTGGTCTACTGTCATCATCATCTCTGCATGGCTGCTCTCGCTCCCCAGAAGCATCCTCAACTGACCCCATGGACTCATCTGAAGAAGAGCCCTCACCCTGGCATACGGATGGAATGTCTACCTGCCCTACCTCTGCCACCTCATCTGCATCTCTCACACATGAGTGATCAGGCCCCCAAGGTTCTTTGCAAATGAAGCAAAGTCCCTTCCTCCTCAGCTCATTTCTGCTGCCTGACCGACCAACCTGGAGTCGCTCCTCCCTGGTCAACTGTCTCCTGAGAAACTCAATGTTCTGCTCAACTAGCCCTTGGGCTAGCTCATAAGCAGCAGGCGAGACCAACCGCTTTCTCCTCCAAATGCTCAACAACCTAGTCTGCAACTTCCGGCAAATGGTCTCATGGTCTCTCATACATGACGACAAGATGGACTGCATGTGTGCTATGACAGTATCCGGATGATGTTTCCTAATGCTAAAGAAGCATCGGAACATCTGCAAAATCAGGTCATCACACTCAAGATCGATCATGACCTCATAAGTTCGGGCCATAGCCATGACTTCTAGAACCTTAAGCTTCCTCCCAAATGTAGACCCTGCACAAGTGTCCAAATCCTGAAAGGTTCCTACTATCAATCTGAAAATTCTTCTCATAATATCATCATTGTAGGGAGGGAAGGGTGTTGTTATCCTCAAGATATCGCTGAAACAAGAGGCAACTATCAGCTGGACTCTCTCACTTGGATGTTCCAAGAATCTGGCTTGTATCAATGCAAGCATAGATGGCTTCAAAGCCCAATTCAAACACCAATCAGATTGCTGTACCTTTGAGAGACAGGATTCCAGCTTCTCTAACATGGGCAAGTCATTCCCTAATCTTCCACTCTTCAAGTCCATCCCAAGTGCATAAAGCCAATTCCCCACTTCTTCCTCCTTTTGTAGGTTCCTCGGATGCTCTTGTTGGAGCAAATTATGTACCTTCTTGGAGAAGGGTCTGTTGTTCTGATTAGTTTTTGGGTGTGTGCCCTGGTTAATTTCTGTGTTCAATCTTCTCAATTTGTTTATGAGTTCCTCCATCACTGATTGTTTGCATGAGAACATTATTTCTGAGTTTGCTATATATTTCCCAGTGAAGTGTTTTAGCAAACAGATTTCTTGCACAATGTTGCATGTGCAATTCTGAGTTGTCTCAACTCAGTATTGCACTAACTCAGTTCTATAACTGTAATGAGGCATATAGAGACTGAGAGTCCCTGTCTATAAAAATGCTTCTAATGGTAATGTTTCAGATGACAATAAATTTCTAATCACTATAATATGATGCTACAGCCATCAGACCAATTGTATCTTTGATAAGCAACCCAAAAAAATATATGTTTCAGATATGCAGTCTCATACAACCAATTAAAACTTAATTGCAAAGCATAAATTCGTTATAGAGGAACCTGGTACTGATGTGTTGACTCAACTAGTGCAAGATAATCGTTCCTCGCCCAGTGAAGTGCCCAGAATTTGTTCTACGCCCAGAATG
>JAXQQM020078246.1:0-144917 GCA_034641835.2 Pinus albicaulis
CAAACCACCGTCCCACAAGGAGAATGTCTACTTCAGCTTCTAGGGAAAACCTTGGGATAGCTTGATTATAGATCATTTTATAAATAGGGAGCATAAATCCATGGAAAATCTTAAAGAAATGTGGGATGAAATTGGATTCCCACAATACTTTGTGATAAATCCATATGGGAAGTGGATTCTGTACTGTTCATTTCCATCCCATAATAGGAAAATCGGAAACAGAACAAATAGCATACATGACATAAGCGCTCAAAAAGAACTGAGGATAAATCCTTAAAGTAGAGCTTATTTTACTTCTGTATGCTACAATTTCAGAGGCTAAATTATCCGATAAAATTTAAGTAATTTGTTCAACTCAGACTTAATCTGGTTTTCCAAATTGGGTTGGATTTTCCTGAATTTCTGCTGGACTAGCTTGTCATCAGAGATCATCAGAATTGTATGCTATGTAATTGAAGTGTCATAAGTCTTGAGATCATCGTAATTCCAGGCGAAGAAATTTTTATATTGTTTTAACAATCGAATGAAGCTAATTTTTCCTCATGTGTTAGACCAAGACCTAGGTTGATATTCTGTGGTTTTATATCAGTCCCAAAATTTACTAATTCATATCTTAGAGTTGAACTCTGGAGTTTTGAATTGGTGGACTATTTAAATCTATCCTTTAAATCATATAGGTCTTCCAGCTTAACTACGGATTTGGGTATAGCGTTATTGTTGTTTCCTTGTTTCAGTTGCTTGTCATGCTGGTATTCATCAATTATCTGATTATTATAAGACCCTTCTGAAGTCAGAAAGCTTATGATATTAGGGTCATTGTTGAAAACTCTCCAATTGGTAATGTTATCTGGGATATAGGGTCTAAAGATCAATTCAATTGAGAATTTGTTTGGACTATAGTCTTCTATTGGAATGAGTTTGGAAGCTACATTAGCGAGGAGATCAACACTACCATTTTGGATTCTGGGAATGGTTAAAATATTGAATGCTATAAAGTGTGAAGTTAGGTCCTGAACTAACAATTGATAGTGCTTCAAGTGTCCTGACAGGCAATGTATAGTATTTCTTACCTGTTTGATAACAATCTCAGAATCTCCAAAGACTTGTATATATATGATATCAAGCTCGATTTCTTTGTATAACCCTTGAACTAACGCTTCATATTCAGCAGTATTGTTCATGCAATCGAACTCAAGTCTACATGTTAACATGGTTTTATCTCCTTTTGGACTGATTAATATACAACCTGCTCCTTCTCCATCAGTAGACTTAGAACCATCAAAAAATAATTTCCAAAACAAAGTTTTATTTACAGGACTATCTTCAAAATCAATGCACCTAGAATTATCTGTTTGAGAGAAATTTTCTATCCGGGATAAAAAAAAATTTTCTAAAAAAAGGTGAAGTATGAGCATTGAAATTTCCTAAGAATGAATTAGCAGAATAATTTCCAATTATATTGCTACTATATGCTACAGGCTCTTTTTCTCCTTCTATCTCGGTCACTATATATTTTTGGTGTTTTTCTCGTTCAACCTTTATCTGGTTTGGTTTACCATTGTAAGGGAGCCATATATGAGACTAGTCAGTCGCAAAGCAACCGTGAAGCTTCTCTGACCAATCTCTGCTAAGGATTAGTCCAAAGAATTCAGGAATGTCTGCGACAAGTATATCAATAACTTGACATACCTTTGGGTTTGATGAAAGTCTTATGGTTACTTGATTAAGTTCACCGATAACCTCGACTTGAGACTGATCCAACTGCACTATGCATACTACAGATTTCTGAGGTTGGATATTTAACTTTGCACAAACTGCTTTAGGCAAAATATTAGATGAAGCACCTAAATCTACTAGATATGCAAATTTTTATTGAAAACTTCAAAAGTAAGGAGAAGTGGTGGAGTATGATATTTTGACTTTCCTCCAATCAAAGCGATGTCATCTAGATCGACTTTATCTGTCATGCCAATTAGAGGTCTTTCCATTTCATTAGTAGCTTGTGAAATTACAGCTGGAGGTAGAGGCTTGATAGGTACTGCATGCAGCTCTTTCAAGAGAAATTTATGTTGATGCTTTAATTTGCTGAGCTCATGAAAAGTAATATTGGCCCTAGTTTTCTTCATGTCTTCAAAAATGTTATATTCCATTTCATCAGAGATGAGAAGCGTTTTAGATGGAGTTTTTGAATCAGGTTGAACTGGGTTTGTCTGGGTAGTCCTTGACGAGGATTTCTTACCTGCGATTTTGTCCTTGGGAGTTGGGCTTGGATTTTTCTGTTTAGAATTGGGTTGTGGAGGATCAAGTTGATTTCTACTTCTTGTTGTAACAGGTAATACATATTGATCCTCTTCTTCTAGAATAATGAAGTCCCACATACCTTTTAGTTCCATGACTTCATCATCATTGGTTTGTTCCTCATTGGAAACTTCTTCTTCTTTTTCTTCCTCCGATTCTGCATTTGTTATATCATTTGGAGGTTTCGAATCATTTGAAGGATTTCTCGTAAAGGGTTTAAAATATTTCTTAGAAGAGGTTTCTACTACTTGTTTCTTAATATCAACCATTTCATTAGACATGGTTTTCAAAACGTTTTGTAACCCTTCCAAGTCGAATGGGTCCTTTAATTTTTTTTTCTTAGGATCATCTCTAAAAGAAAATTTTTTAGATTTTCGTTCATCTACAACATTTTTCTTTTCTACAGCTATTGCTTCTTTCATATTTTTAGCTAATGCTTGCTTGGCAGCCCTATCTACAAAAATGGCTGAATTTGAAGGCAAAGCAGAAATATACCATTCAATTTGGACTTCGTTGCTGGGCCTCGATGTTTCTGGTATTTTGTTTAATAATTTGTTGAAGCTAGAATTGAAATCCTTGATTGGTTCTCTTGGTTCAATTTTCAAATTGGAGAGGTATTTTATCAAAGTTGATGTAGATTGGTCATCTCCAAATTTTGTCAAAAATTGATCTTGAAAAGTATCCCAATTATTAAGGGAGCCTGATGGTAATGAAAAATACCATGATCCTGCTGTTCCTTTTAGGGTATAAGGGAATAATTGTACAACAACATTCTCTTCTGTTACTCCACTTAAATTAATAGACAACATGAAATTATTTATGTGCTCTTCAGCTAATAGGCCATTATCAGGATTAAACTTGGGAAGACATTTCTCAGGATTAGCTGGTAATTGTGCTAAAGGTGCAGGCATTCTCACAGCTCCTGGATTGGTCCATGGCCTTGGTGTAGGGTTTCCTGCCATTGTTGGGGTATGATTAGGAGGAGGTGTAGTAGTAGTTGAAGTTGATTGGGTAGAAGAGGATGTTGCTCCTGTACCAGTGTGAACCACAATCTAGATTTGGGGGATGGATGAATGAAATTGTGATGATATGGATGAGATTTTAGATGAAGATGATGATAAAATCTCACTCTGAGATTCTGTTGATTATTTCTTAGCTTTCTTACGACTCGGTAAAGGAAACTCAACTTTTGGGATTCCTAAATTTTCGCTTTTTGCTCTAGTCAGTCGTTTGTTCGGGGTCAGATGAGAAGTGACGCTACCTTGAGAAAATTTAGATTCCTCTTGAGATAAATAAATTCCCTGTAACTTATGAATTAAAGTTTGTAGGGGATCTGAAGAAGATAAATCTAGCTCGTTTGGGATTTTGGTAATGTGCTGTGTGCTTTCCTTTTCAACTTCTAGTTGAGTGATGGAAGATTCATAATGTGAACCAGAAGTTGAGGGAGATGGTGAGGGAGTTTTACTCTTAGAATGGTGTGAAGATGTAGATTTACTTGCCATTCACAGTCAGGTCCTCCTTCTAGTGACAAATATGTTGATGGCTCGAAAAATCGGGTCTACAACAAGGGGGATAACCACCCGGTCCAGACCTTAAAGTAGATCCTTTTCCGTTTGGAATAGTGGCTCTGACTAGGGATGATGGGACCAGTTTCCCAATCTATTTATGATAGATGTACTAACAGGATGATGTGTTTTGTTCTTTTAAGGTTTTAATGGGGTGAATGCTTATTCTAAATATAATCTATCTTTTAATTATCAAATGCAATCTATTGGAATCAAAGAAAAACATCTAAATGTAACTTTCCCTATAATAGATTTTACTTATGCGATCTAAAATAATTTATAACAGCAATTGATAATAAAGATCATTCAATTACTATGAGAAAAGAATCCTTTAAAGATGATTGTTTCGTATAAAAAGTTAGCTGAAACAATTATGAGAAATATATCACATAAGAGTTATTCATATATTCAACATAAAATAAGTTATCACCATACAAAAGTGCAATAATGACAACTAAACATTCAGACTTTCATATATCAATAACTAAAAATAATTTATCACTTGGCACATAAGTAAAAAGTATTAAGAGATAGAAATACCATTGATAATAAGTTCTACTCATGAGCTGCAGCGATATAGATTTGTCTTCAAATCACTCAACATCCACTAAGAGTAAAAAAGTGCATTTCAGTAGCAGATATCAAACTCATATAAAGAAAAATCTCGTTCCATATATTTCATCAAAACTTCCTCCAAGAGGAGCAAAAGTGCATGTTCTGAAGAATTGTTTTTGATAAAATTCTGGACCCCTCTCTAAATGCATGAGAGGGGTTTAAATACTACTCTATGAAATCTAAAAATAAATATTACAAAAATAGATGAGGAGGTTTAAACCACCTGCCTCATTTTAAGCAAAAATAAACTAAAATAAAGCTAAACTGTATCTATGATAAATTCAGCATCTGATCCTTTAGATTGCAAATATCCAACATTGGTTTCAAGAGCATTGGTTGGCTAACTTCAAATTTTAACTGTCCTATAAATACGACATTGGCAAGAGCTGGCACAATTTTCTCAGCAGCGGTTATGAGACAAATTAGGGTCATGCATTGGCTGTGTGGCTTTACCAGGTACTGCCAGTATGTGTCCCAGTTTAACCTGTTTATCTGTTTAATTATCTCTACTTTTTCCTCTATTGTTTGTTTCCATTCTGTTTGAAGCTATTGTGCTTTTGGAAGGAAGCCTGGGGTAGTCTCTGTTATCAAATTGGTTGTTTACAGATTTTCATTTATGCATTCAATGATACTGTTTGCTGCTTCTGCTTCCTCTCTAATTTCCTATTCTGCTTCTTTAAGCTGGAAATCCCATCTTGCAAATAACATCTCTTTATGCAATTCATCAATTCGGGGAAATTTTGTTCTTTTCCCTTCTTCTGATTTCTGCCAGTCTAAAAAGTCTGAAACTTTCTTAAGAATTGAATCATAATCAAGTCGTAAACCTACGATTTGATTTGTAATCTTATCGCTTATTTCACAATAGGAATTCCATTGCGAGATCTTCTGGTAGAATAATTATTCCTGTTGTAAGAGCTGAGAATTGAGAGCGATTGTTTCTGTGATAAACTCCCCAATTTTGGGGTCATCCTTATGTAGTTCCATCATAGTTTGTATCTGTTCTTCTTTATTGGCTAAACTAGTTTGATGATCTAATTGCATTTGATGAAAGTCTTGCTGAAGTTTTGCTAATTATGTCTCTATTTCTCTATTGATGCTGACTGTTGTAGTTTCTGTTCCAAAAATAAAATCTTGTCCTCTTTATCTTTAAGTAGTAACTGAACCTCTGCTGCTTTATCAATTGTTGCAGAAGCATATGCTCCTGTGATTTGAGAGAGCCTAGTTATATTTTCTGATGGGTCTGTAGTGGGATATTTCCAAAGAACATCTAGAGGTTCAACTTCTGAAGTGAGCACATCATCTAGCTTTATTTTCTTTCGTTTCCTTCTGATGACAACTTTATGTTGAGGGCTATAAAATACATCTAGAGGAGGAATTTCCTCTATCCTTAGTACAATTTCTGATGACGGAGCAACAAGAATATGCTCCATTTCCTGAGTATTGATAGTCCCTTCAACTTCCATTCCTGTAGCTGAATTATTGCAGTTTGTCAATGGCTCTGTGCTTTATTCCTCAGTGTTGATTACTTTATTAAAATTCTCCCATTCTCCCTCTGGATCCACTACAATTGGATTTGTAAAATGAGTGGGATTTTCATCTTGTTTCGGGGACAAAACCTATTGGCCAAGCTTTTCTTTAGATTGAGCCGTATCTTTAACTTATCCTTCACTTCTGCTGTGTTCACTCTTGGATTGATCACTGGATTTAGATTTCTGTTTTGAATTCCCACTTATGCTAACACTGGGAGTAGGTTCCCTTGGAGATTATATGAACAATTGGTTCAATGGGACCTTTGATAGCCTCTGTTTTCTGTAAATGTCAAACTTTTGGAGTTCTTCTTGGTCAAACTGAATTCGTGCCATATGTAGAACCTCTTTGAAAGTGTTCTTCTACAGAAAGACATCGTCAAAGGGATCTTCTTCATTGGAAAACACTTTTATTTTAACATTTGTAGTAAAATTACTTACAACACCAAAGGGATCATATTGTCTTCCCGGGAACTTTGGTAGTTGCAAGCATAACATATATCAACTTCTTTAAAGGCATGACCTAAGTCAGACAATGAAAAAGCTCCGCATACTATAGGAAATTGGGGCTAGATGGCTTTCTTAGATTCTTTCAGTGCCTTGGTCATTCCCCTCACACCACAGGTCTGATAGGCTATTTCCCTGTCCAATAGTTTATCGGGGACGTAAGAAGGTAGTACATGGGGTGAAGCAATGTTGCTGAACACTCTGATATACGTGAATGATTCTTCTCCAAACCACCTTCCCACAGGGAGAATGTATACTTCAGCTTCTAGGGAAAACCTTTGGATAGCTTGATTATAGATCATTTTATAAATAGGGAGCATAAATCCATGGCAAATATTAAAGAAATGTGGGTTGAAATTGGATTCCCATAATACTTTGTGATAAATATTTACGGGAAGTGGATTATGTACTGTCCATTTCCATCCCATAATAGGAAAATCAGAAACAAAATAAATAACATCCATGACATAAGCACTCAAAAAGAAAGGAGGGTAAATCCTTAAAGTAGAGCTTCTTTTACTTCTGTATGCTACAATTGCAGAGGCTAAATTATCCGATAAAATATGGGCCCAATTCATTATGGTGGCATTGTTACAGGTCAAAATACCTCCTCATCAGCTGAGAGGGGAAGACAAATATGGAAGAAGTGCAAAGACCTAAATTAAACCTATTTCTGCCAGGGTAACGCCTGTCTATAACAACACAAGAGCGTTATAACGCAGCTAATCAGTTAATGGGCCGCGTTAGTGGCTAGGGCAACGCTCTGTTTAAACTGGAGGGAAGCGTTACCCATGTTTTAAGTTTGAATCGAGAAAAGCCCGCGGAGAATGATTTGAATCTCCGACTTTCCCTCACAAGAGAGTTAGTTCACAAAGGAAGCTGCAGAGCACCAGTTCATTATTGGTCATTGCTATAACAAGAATGAACTCCACAGGAGGAAAAAGCATAGAGATTAAAGAAACATCTAAGTTTTTTGTTGAAATAGTAAGAGGCAACAATGGCTCCCTCTCCTATAAGAAGGAGCTGAAGGCTCTTAATTGGAGGTTGAAGGATTGCTAAAGGTTTTGGCATACTTGTGGAATAGAGAATAGTGTTATATTATGAAGGCCAAGAGTCAAAGAGGTTCCTAGAGAGCTTGTTGACTTGGACTTTTTCACTTGAGAGATAAAAGAGATTGGGGGACTGAGGAGGGCTTGGTACAATTGACGGTTGTAATCCTCCTTTAAAAATCAATAGAACTGTGTTCGTTTTGTCCATTCAATGCTTAATATTGTCACTATTGTTTGAACATTTACATTGCATGATGTGAATGGCTCAGATGTGTAGAATTTAGTAGTTCATTATATATTAACTTGATTGATAGGATATATGTTATGTTAGAAATTACACAGGTTCTTTGACTGATTACGGGACTAAGATTTGGAGCCAGTGAAGAAGGACTCTTGTTTCACTACCTAGTGCTCTCCAAGGGACTCCAAGATTGTCAAAGAGGTAATTCTCTATCGCATTCCATTCAGTTATTTTAAGTTAATATGAACATGCTCATGCCATCTTTGTGAACAGCATAGCTAATATTACTGTCTGCCTTGGGCACCGGAAAGCCCTGAGAGGGATATTCGAAAACCAACAACCCAAGCAGTTTACCCTATAGCAGAATTGGCGACTCTGCTGGGGAGTTTCTCCATAGTTTCTGGACTATTTCTTCCCTCCTCTCTTCTTTCCTCTGTTCATAGACCCTTCCGACCATTTTTGATGCCCAGTAGACATATCAAACGCTCGCAGAGTTCAATCCTATTTCTGTTTGACCAACTGAAGAAATTTTCCCTGGCTAACGCTACCTTTGTAGGTTTTCCAGTGCGTTATAACATTTTCTTTGATCAAATACAGTGCGTTAGTCGTTGTCTTTACTCACAGACAGAGCGTTACTCAACCAAAACCGTGTTGTTCACTGCTGTGATGGTGTTTTAGTTGCAGAGTTTTTTGGCCATCAGTACCTTTTGCTGCTAAATCCATGTGTATACTTGCTAAGTAGCATTATATTTATTCTCATTTGAGGGTAGGTGTCCAAGCATTTACTTTTTAGAGAAGAATTTTTATTTTATTTTTCTGCATCTAGCTGAGTTTATTCTGAAAATTTCAGTTCATAGACTGTTAAGAAGAGGTAGATAGACGTCTGAATCTTTAAAGTTGAACTGTGCTATTTGAATGTTAGTGCATGGATGTTGAAAAGAAACCTCTCCTTGTAGAAATACTCTTCATTGAATTGAATATTTAGAACATGTTTTGCATGGTTTCTTGAGTCAGAGTCTCATTACATTTCATACGTCCACTTCCCCTCTGCAAGACTAATAATCAAGTACACTAAAAATCAAGAGATATTAAAATCAATCATATTACTCTTTTTTGAGCTCACACAAACAGTAGTTCAGGCTAGGATATTGGGTTAGGAAAAGAGATAAAATCACCCAAGATCTCAAAACTTGAAACTAGAGTCATTAAGGAGCGAAATCCTACTGCACTCATATTATCGGGACCGTTCCTTTACCGGAGCTCAGAGCGAGACAACACTTTTGAAGGTAGCACACTTGTGAGCATCATGGGTGTGTTATATATTGGGGTTAAAAGCAGGGGATGTGAAGTAGATGGGGATCTCATTTATTCTGCCCTTATAGCACATTGTCCTTGTGCGTGGACCCCACGATAGTGTATGTGATTTGAGGTATCTTTAGTGGCCATACTTTTTAGGGACTTACACAAGGTGACTGGGACGGGTTGTCCTGGTACCTGAAACAGATGGACCCACTCTGTCTTCGATCTTTAGGAGCGTACTCGTCTTCACGAGAGTGCTTACACCTATCGTCTGAGGTTCGGGTGAAGCTCTAGAGTGATCGTAACTGTACTTTTGACCAACCCTCTCTGTATACTATTGTGATAATGGATTTCATCACCAACAAACGGTAGTACTCAGACAGGGCACCCTATTATGGCTGCTTGCTGATTGATTTTAGAGAGTCCTTTCTTCTTTTTTAGGTGTGTAGTTACTGTCATTGAGACTTTATAATACATCACAATTTATTAAAAAAATTTAAAATTAAACAGGTCACCGTGACGTCCCGGAAACCCGCCGTCTTTACGACGACGGCAAGTTCTACTGCTCTGGCTTATTGAGGAAGAACTGAACCTTGGTGACCCTGTGCCTTCTACGGAAGAGTAGTCTCCACTGACTAATCTTGATTATCACATAGCCTCATATCACCTGGAATTTTCGGAGGACCCTTTCACTGAAGGGGTTGTACCTCATTACAATCCTCTGCTCACTGATCCGTTGGGGCCTGTGATAATTCAGATTCCACGCCAAGATATGTCTTCAGCCGTACCAACATCCATTTCACCACCAACATCCACTGAGTCGATGCCAATGGCAACCATCCCAGGTTTTCCACCATCCTCCCCGTCGGTGGTCAGTTCTATGCCATCACTAGGTAACTCCAGTAGTCAACATATACCTATTCCCAACCCTATGGTCATCATAACTGTCAGTAGCTTACCGAATCCTTCGACATCTACTTCTATCGTGACCACGTTGGGACCCACGGTAGCTCCTCCCACGAGTATGACTACTTCGATACCTTTTAGAAACCCTTTCAGTTGGAACCCTCTGCTGAGTTTAAACCCCTTGGCCTTTATGCCAGGGGGTAGTGTCACCAGCACTCAGGTAGCAGGGAACATTTCACTTCCTCTGCAATCCTTAGGACAAATAGGACAACCTATTGTTAATACTTTTCCCTTAAGTGGTTCAAATATAGGTGTATTTTCTATACCGTTGCCAAACTATGCAAGTAGTAGCATGCCTCCAGGAAACTCTATTGCATCCATTTGGACTAACCAACCCCAACCTCCATCTGGAATGGGAGGGCACTTTTATACTGGGGGCAACCAACAATTCGCCCCGCAGTACACCATGCCCTATGGACAGCAACCGTATGTCCCTACTCCTCCGCCTATAGGAATTTTTTACCAAAGTCCTACTTATCCTCCTGGTAACACATTGATGGGTGGACCCTATGGTATAAATAGTTATCCCATACTGCCTTGGTTAGATTCAGGGGAAAATCCACAATTGCCATTCTTAGCAGCTTTGGACATTCCTGATATCCATAAACTGACTAATGATCCCATCAATCACAACCCATTTTTCCCTCCAGTGCCGCATAAGATTCCTTCCGACATCCCGAAGTTCGACGGGAAACAAGGGGACGACCCAGCTGCACACATCACTACCTTTCACCTATGGTCTATATCCAATTCCATGGTAGATGATAGTGGTCGACTTCGACTGTTTCCCTGCACACTTACAGGCAATGCTGCCAAGTGGTACATTGAATTACCACGCGCCACCATCAATACGTTTGGTGCTTTAGCAATGGAGTTTCTAAAGAACTTCCAACTACCAATTAGATTTGAGACCGGAACGGAACTATTAACCTCGCTTCGCCAAGACACCGCCACCCACATCTCCGATCACATTCATGAATGGAGACGTAGGAGGAGGCTAGTAAAAGAGCCAATTCTGGATCATCTCTTAGCCAATTGGTTTTGCAAGTCTCTCTTACCTCACATAGCTAAAGATATTGGCCTGTCTGGTGCGGTTACAGAAGATCAATGCATTCGCCATGCCTAGCATTTAGATTTAATCTATTCACAATCTGGCACGCTGTATGATTTGCTCCCCCATGCCCCTGGCAACCCAAATCCTCCGGCTACTCAGAAAACCGGAGCTCATGCCGATGGTCTCATTGGCACGATCTATGGCATAGCCACAAAACAGTCTCGGGGGCAAACCTCCCAGCCATCTTTGGCTTCCACCGCCCCTCACCAAACGACTACTCTTCCCACAGCTGAGGTAAATTCGGTGCACACCTCACAAAAACCTAGCAGGAAAAATAAGAAGAACAAGAAAAAGTCATCTTCTTCGGAAGAGCTGTCGGATAATCAAAATAAAACTAATCAGAAAAACGCTGCCAAAAATGACAAAGGGAAGTATAAACCCATGAAATTTCCTTGCAAAATATATGCGGAGGACCACTTGAAATACAAATGTCCTCGGCTGCAGGAATGCACCGATTTTATTGCTAACAAGGATTTTGGGCAAACACCTGTCGTTCTTCATAATCCTTTCCCTAATCAATAGCAGCAACATCAACACATGGTTGACAATCGCCTGGCCACATAACAAGCGGGCGATGATGGTTCATGTCAGCAAAGTGAAGGATCATGCCATTATGGCATTAAGTGTTGACCTTCAAACTCGAGCTAAGCTTTATGGAAACCCTACCACAGATGCTCAAGAACCTGGTACTAGTTCAAATCCACTGCCGCCAAATGATTTGCATATCGAACGGCTTACTGCTGACCCCGTGATTCGTCCCCCCAAAGGGACACTTCAACGCACGACTCATAACACCTCTGCACATGCAGCCAAAAACTACAACATTGTAGAAGATTTGGCGCAGGCACCGTCAGCTATGTCTGCTCTCCAAGTATTACAAACCTGTCCAGCACAAAGGAAAGCCTTGCTTTCGGCCATTGGTGGAATAGAACCCCAAGATTCCATGCTAGCTATATTTGATATGGAAAAGTCTAAACCTCGCCTCTCACGCCAACTCGCATTCCAAGTGCAGGTTGTGTCGAAAGGGAGACCAATCCATCTCACTGTCATAGATGAAGGTGCTTCGACTTGCGTTATGTCACAAGCTTGCTGGCTCAATTTAGGTTCTCCTACCCTCACCCCCCCTTGAATTCCTCAAAGCTTTAGGTAGCTGCCACCTCCTCCCAAAGGATACCTTGCTAGCTTTCCCACTCTGCTTTGGTGGAAGAAAGCAGTGGCTTCCGACGTTTAAGTCGTAGATCGCCGTCTATACTATAATCTATTGCTTGGTCGCAGTTGGTCTTATGCCATGACTGCCATTGTGTCTCCGGTCTTCCGACTCATCCTATTTCCATTGGATGGGAAAATAGTCACAGTGGACCAGCTATCCTTCTGCACCCCTGATTATGCCACGTTACCAAGTAGCACTATACCCCTAATAGGAGGCTTTCCTGACTCTTACGTCAATATCGATACCGGTCTTCTGAAGGCATCTTCCCTACTAGGTTGTTTTCCTCTCCCGCCGCCATCGATCCCAAACACGGTTGCAATGATATCCACCACTTTGGATGGCTCTATCGACCCATGGATCATTCCAACACCTTCAGACATTGATTCCTACGAAGATCAGATGTCGCTCTCACCAGTCAAGTTGGCTTACCAAACCATCCAAACCGCATCTGAACCCTCCACTGCTATGGTTTCGATCGAAGCTAAAAACCTCCCTCCCATCACTGTTCTCTCTAAGGATCTCCTCAATGAATTCTTGCCTACAGACGAAGCTATTCGAGAGATCATGTCTCTAGAAGAACGACCTTGGGGAGAGTTTCACCATCACGCTTCGATGATTGACTCGAAGGCGATAAAAAATGAAATCCCATCTTTTGACCCACCTGAGATGGTTCCCTTCGCTTACACGACTGTCCAAACTATCGAGTCAGAAGGGAACATGGGTAATATTTCTAAGACAATGCTCATTGACATCTTGGTTAAAATGGGTATCGTGGAAAATATTCAGATTGGAGCCAACTACAATCCTGAGGAAATTACATGCTTCACATCCCTTTTCAAGGAATTCCGCGATGTGTTTTCTTGGTATCACAAGAAAATTCCCGACATAGATAATTCTATTGACGAGAAAGAGATCAAGAAATTATGAGCATTCTTTTTATGGTATTTTTCTTGCTCGTTAATCCGAAAAACCTCGAGTCCTCTTCTTCGGGCTCGTTAAACTTACACGAAGAAGCATCGAGCATTCTTTTTACGGTATTTTTCTTGCTCGTTAATCCGAAAAACCTCGAGTTCCCTTCTTCGGACTCATTAAACTTATATGAAGTTGATATCGAGCATTCTTTTTATGGTCTTTTTCTTGCTCGTTAATCCGAAAAACCTAGAGTTTTCTTCTTCAGACTCGTTAAAACTATGAAGAAGCACTGAGCTTTCTTTTTAGGAATCTTTTTCTCGCTCATAAAATTGAAAAAACCCCGAGTTGCCTTGTTCAGGCTCGTTAAACTACCACGACAGAAATGATGGAGCCATTCTTTTCTCTTTTTCAAAGCTCCTTAAACTGAAAAAGTAACCGAGTTTTCTCTGCGTGGCTCGTTAAAATTTCACGGAGGTAATCGAGTTTTCTCCGTGCAACTCGTTAAAATTTCACGGAGTGCACCGAGTTTTTCTTTGTTGGACTCGTTAAAATTTCACAAAGAATACTGAGTTCACTCCGTCTCCTCGTACTCATAACAAAATGAGGTAGACGTCTATCGAACATAGATTTCTCACTTTTCCGGTTTCGATGGACTAACTTATGGAAAATGAACTGTTTCGGGCTTACTATTATCCCTTTGCCGTGCCCGGTTATCAAGACATGACAAAGGTACCCCAATGGAGTTGTCTTTTATGATATTTTTCAGACTCTCTAAACATGAAAAAATCGCCGAGTTTACTCATCTGGACTCATTAAACCTAATTAGATGGGGCACAGAGTTGTCTTTCCTGACATTTTTCAGACTCTCTAAACATGAAAAATTCACCGAGTTTACTCGTCTGGACTCGCTAAACTTAATCAGACGGGGAAAAATTTGGATAAAATGGATACTACCTCTGTTACATTTTCAAAAAGGTCGATTTGGCAACAAAATTCTTGAACATGGCACTTCCCAGAAAACTCTTTCTCAGTTAGCCGAACCCTACCATCTATAAGTATTAGCCTTCATTTCCCAGTGTCCCTGCACCAGTAAAATCCTAACACACTCTTTGGTGTTCATCACGCTTCAGCTTCCTAGTACCCTGCTAGAGTGCCTTCTATTGTTCAAGCAGATCTCGTTATCTACTGCTCCTGTTATCAACCAAACCGTTCATTATGCCATAAATTATTTGTCGTCCGACGTTCCCATTTACTCTTCATTATCTCAATCATAAACAAAATCATTTGGTTTCCGTTTCGTGTTGACTGATGTAGGACGCCTCAGTGCCTACCTTTTGACAGATCTCTTCCTATCGACTTCAACATCTTATCTAGGAAGTTGATCCAGAAACCCATCAGTACCCGGATACTTGCAGATATTAGTGGCAGGTAGTCTTGTGTTTGATCAGGAGTCTTCATCATTAGCTCCTGGTCGAATGATTCTACGAGTGTTCGACTTCAACTCATTTTATTCACACTCGCTAGATTGTACTATGCATCTTAGGGACCATCATCATTATCGGTGGCCACCTTCACGTTTGTTAACAGTTTTCATTATCGACTGGTAATCAGACGATTTCTCACATGTTCGATGACAACTCATTCATTCACATGTTGAGGAATATACAGTTTAAGTGAATCGGCGGTCAAGACCTTGGGGCAAAGGCTACATCATTAAAGTTATGTTTCCTTCCCCAAGTTGCGATATTGTTTATGGAGACAGCTTCTTCAGCCTGATCCTGTTATGACAGACACTTCCACATTGTGCCTATCGGTGGACAGATTCTTCATATCTCTATTCTAGAGAAATCATGTCGTTTAAGCTACTGAGCATGGGATATTCTCGACTCAAGGCAAATACTATATTTTCTGACATATGTTGTTGTTTCAGGTTTTCCTCAGTCTTTCAATATCTTTATCTCTACACAAATTATAAAGTATTTCGGCCATCGTCTTCGTCTCTAACCCCACACTTTAGGGGGCATCTGTTACAGGTCAAAATACCTCCTCATCAGCTTAGAGGGGAAGACAAATATGGAAGGAGTACAAAGACCTAAATTAAACCTATTTCTGCCAGGGTAACGCCTATCTATAACAACACAAGAGCGTTATAACGCAGTCAATCAGTGAATTGGCCGCGTTAGTGGCTAGGGAAACGCTCTGTTTACACTGGAGGGAAAAGTTACCCGTGTTTTAAGTTTGAATCGGGAAAAGCCTGCAGAGAATGATTTGAATCTTCGACTTTCCCTCACAAGAGAGTCAGTTCACAAAAGAAACTACAGAACACCAGTTCATTATTGGTCATTGCTATAACAAGACTGAACTCCAAAGGAGGCAAAAGCATAGAGATTAAAGAAACATATAAGTTTTTTCCATTCCAAACTAGTGGAAAGAGAAGGGCAACAATGGCTTTCTCCCTCTCCTATAAGAAGGAGCTGAAGGCTCTTAATTGGAGGTCGAAGGATTGCTAAAGGTTTTGGCATACTTGTGGAATAGAGAATAGTGTTATATTGTGAAGGCTAAGAGTCAAAGAGGTTCCTAGAGAGCTTGTTGACTTGGACTTCTTCACTTGAGAGATAAAAGAGATTGGGAGACTGAGGAGGTCTTGGTACAACCGATGGTTGTAATCCTCCTTCTTTCAAAATCAATAGAACTATGTTCGTTTTTTCCATTCAATGCTTAATATTGTCATTATTGTTTGAAAATTTACATTGCATGATATGAATGGCTCAGATGTGTAGAATTTAGTAGTTCATTATATATTGACTTGATTGATAGGATATATGTTATGCTAGAAATTACACGGGTGCTTTGACTAATTGTAGGACTAAGATTTGGAGCCGGTGAAGAAGGACTCTTGTTTCACTGCCTAGCGCTCTCCAAGGGACTCCAAGATTGTCAAAGAGGTAATTATCTATCACATTTCATTTAGTTATTTTAAGTCAATATGAAAATGCTCATGCCATCTTTGTGAACATCACAACTAATCTTACTGTCTACCTCGGGCACCGGAAAGCCCTGAGAGGGATATTTGAAAACCAACAACCCAAGCAGTTTACCCTATAGAAACCGTGTCAATCGATGAATGGAATCACATTCAAAAGTTAATACCGCCTACCCCCAAAATATCACATGGGGCAAAACTAATAATGGTTTTCCTAACCACCCTTCCCCAAATTCGCGCCATAATTCAAAATATTCACCCGGTTACCGTTTCTCGCCAGATGTTTTCCTCCACCACCGTATTTCCCCGTCCTGCTATCTCCATCATTTCCAGTCAGTTTCCGAACGCAGCTTTTCCACAAATCGCAGTGGTTTTATAATAAGTTTTTTTGTGGTTTTGCATGGTTTGGATGGTGTTGTTCGTATACCTACCTTTTCGCCGCGCCGGTGTGACTAACAAAGCTCGTAACATTCCGAGGCTTAATCAACGAAGAAATGGGACCGTTGATTTAACATTTGCGTTAAAATAAACCGGACCATGATTTAGGGTTTAATGAACCCTCCAATAGCGGGTAAAAAACCATCCGTGAAAACAAAAAATGACAAAGGGTACTTAATCAAGAAATTAATGTTAAAGGGTGATTAAAGCCAAAGCTTGAAGATCGCAGTTTTAATCCATAGGTAAAAGAGATTAAGACAGGGTTAAAGAATGAAGACCCGAAGATGAAGATAAAGGCTTAATTAAGCCTAAGTCTGTACCTCAAGAACAAATTAAAGTGTTTTAAACTAAAAAGAGAAAATATCGCAAAGAAGCCTAAAATGCCACATCACAAGGGGCTAATTGAATCCTCAGCCTACCAAAAAATGCCACTATAACCTCTTTGCCTCAAAGGAATACCTGCATCAAATCTCAACAAGAATATTAAGACTAAAGACATACGAACAATTATTACAAACAAAAGAACATATTTTAAATCACAAGAAAGTTATTGTAAAAGATAAAAAGAGCCTTAAAGTCAATCTTTCACCCAAAAAGCCTAAAAAAACAAAAACAAGAAAGGTTAATGAAACAGTTGTAAATTGAATTCTTTCCTCGCCTTATTCCTTGCACTGACGTTTTCAAGGCTAGGAGTTGCATTTCGTATGGAATTAATAATATCTAACCCTTGAACTCTTCCACCCTCCTTTCTTCTATAAATACTTCTAAAGAAGATGAGATGTGGGTTGGTCTCCGGATATCTCGTTGCATGTAAATAGTTTTCTCGAAGTCGTTGTAGCCTCGTTTGTAATTGAGGATACATAAGCCGAGATGAGAAGTTTGAAGCCGTAGAAACCTACTAGACTCGATGATCAGAATCGGGGTTTAAACATCAAATACAAATAGCTAATTTATGGGATCCTCGGTCTATGTCAATGGTGATGTGTTTCTCACTATAATTTTTATTTTTCTTTATGTTTCCATTCGTCCACTTTTTCTTTGATAAAGAACAACAAATATAGATTAAGATTTACTCCCCGAAGTACCCTAACCACCGAAAATTTTTATCCTTTATGTTTTCTCGTTGATTGTTTATTTGAAGGTAATTCAACAGAGTATAACCAAAGAAGTGTTGGTAAGCCCATATTTCCCGAGTACAACTTGAGATTTTATCATTGAATGTTCTTGAGAAGTTTCTAATTAAAGTTGAGCTAGAGAAGTTTATGGTTGTTTCTCCTGCCCTCTGCTTATCTCCAAATGTTTCTGAAGAGTTCCCTTAAGAGTATGTTGAAAGAAGGCTAGTTTCAAAGTACTTACCTCGATCTTAGACTACTTTTTATGTTTATCATGAATGTTTTCCTTTTGAATATGTCGAAAGTAGGCTAACTTAAAAGTCTTTACTTGATCTTAAGCTATTCTTAAGTGTTTTAAATGTTTTCTATTGAAAGTACTTCAAAAGTAGGCTATTTTAGAAGTACTTACTCGATCTTAGATTACTTTTGTGTCTTTCCTTAAGTGCATGCCAAAAGCAGTAGTTTCAAAGTAGTTAATTGATCTTAAGTCGCTCTTTGTTTCTTCATCTCGTTTGATTTCCCTCACTCCATTTATTATTGTTTCATTCCATAAAATCATCTTAAAGAGATCCTTTTCGATATAGATGACTTGCCCCATGGACCACTTTTGAACCTTGTTGTTTCAATTAAATTCTCTTATGACTCCATAGCCCAATGGATTAAAGTCGCTCCTTGCCTATCTTATTAGCCGAACCATTCTTCCACCTATTTATACCTACCCTTCATATAGACTTCTTCACCTTCATCAGTATCCCGCCAACCAAAACCAAACAACAAACCTTTGTTCTTCATAACTAGCCTAAAATCGCATTCAAAAGCCTTAAAGATCATATATTTAAACTCATACATAGAGAGATCCCTCTCCGAATCTAGGATGGCTAGGTCCTTAGATTCCAAAGCAAGCTTTTGATGTAGGCTTCACGCGTTTGTATTTTCCAATCTTCCAAACTACTTTGAGACCTAACACCTTGCAACCTTTGATTTTCTAGTTAAAGGCTTTCTGGCTTGATCAAAACTCGAAATTTCATCATCAAACTACATCTTCAAAGATTTCATCTTCTTATATTTCCCTTCATCCAATCTTATAAAATCTCGCTTGAACTAAAGGAGATTACTCAATATCAATAGCCTATAAAATATCATTCAAACTACCCTTTAAACCCGGATCTTCTTTCTAAAAACACTTTTTTTTCCTTTTCCTTTGCTATTTGACTTCTAGTCAATCTTTTCCGGGTTGATTTTCTCTCGTCGACCGTTCGCACTCGTTTCCTTAACTTCAGTCATCCCCTTTTGTGCAAAAGGAGGGGTTTCTTGAATAATCACCGATGTTTTAATCTCCGGCTCTTTCACTTGCTTTCCAAATCTTTTTGATCTTGTCTCACAGGTCACCGGTTTCCGATGATGATTTTTCTTTGGACCTAGGTTAACACCGATCCTTGTGTTTCCAAATTCTCAAATCAACACAAAAACAAAAGTGTAGACCACTATCTATTTATCCTCTCGAAGCCTGAAAAATATCAATTTAACTAGACCATGATGGAAAAGTGAAGTTTCACAAAAAAGATTGAGCTTTCATTTGCACTTTATCCGCCATCTTAGCTAAACTTTGAAACAAGAAGAAAGGAAAATCCAAATAAATCATTCCAAGAAATGAAACAAGAGTTTGAAATGAGGATAAGAATACACTTTATGGCACTTCACATGTGAAGTACCTTTGAATGTTGTAGAGCATATTGGCATAGGTGTTCTTGATGTAGCTTATCGTTAATCGCTTAGTTAAATTTGTCTCTTCAAACCCCCGGGCTTCGAAAATTTTACAAGGTTCCATCTCAAAATTGAAATTTTTGAACCATATTTCTTCTCCCCTTGGAATCTCCGTCATCGATGACATAATTTCAGGGTAAATTCGTCAAGTTTAAGAGTCCAACCTTTGTATTCAAACTCGTGAAACAAGAGCAAACTCTTTTGTCACTTGATTATGACCTCCTAGAAATTTTCGCGGTATCTCTCCAACATCTTGCCTTCTTGAAGGCCTCTCAATCGTATTTGTCTTAGGTTAGAGCCTCTATGCTTTCGGGCCCATCCCAAATGTGCTGGCCCAACCCAGTGATTCTTTCTTTTCCCTTCCGCCATCCTTTCCTTGAAATTCCCCGTGTGCTTTTTTGAAAACCTCGTAAACAACAAATTTCGCTTGATTTCGCAGTAAACCGCCTTGCTTGATAAACTCGCCTCGCTTGATTAGAGACATCATTTCCGCTTGATGAATGAAAGAGAAGATTTGGTTTATACTTACCTGCCATGAGCTTACCATTCGAAGAGGGTATGCATCATGTGTTTCTTGCATGAGACAATAAAACCAAAACCAACCCCTTTCAAATTTTAAAATGACATAAGTACAAATGACCTAAAACGAATGTTATGATGGCTATGAATGGTTGCATGTGTGAGAAAATACTCGTGGTTGACACCTAATCATGAATGATTAATCTAATTTTGGTGGATTTGATACTCGACAAGACATGCTACGAATCCCCAATTTTGTAGCATGCCTAATGCAATTTCGTGGTTTTGCGCTACAAAAATGAAATATAGCGTTGTGTGCCAGCTTTTGAATATCTGATTTTGCGCTACGAAAATGTGGTTTCGTGGCTTAATCAAAAAATTAAAAATGGTTTAAAATTTGACTCTCTAAACATGGCAAGAGACCTGGCCAAGGTATGAAACAAGGTTGTTAGACTTTATTTTCAGAATGGAAATGAGACTCTAACCCTATCACTTAACCTCTAAAACTTAACATGACTTCACACCTATCTAAAAACTATGACTAGGAACAAAGAAAAAATGTCCAAGTTTGGAAATTTGTTTTATAGTGATAACATGTTCCCCGCTAGATGGTCGATTTCCGTAGGTGGAAATTGTTCCCGCCATTGCAGGTGCTCGAATTTTTCCATTAGCGTGTATAACTCTAGTGTGTGACGGCCGCGGGGTGGTGATGGGTACCTGTGATCACCGAGCCAACGAAGTAGATAGTGTGAAATTCCACACTACTCGTTGTTCCCGATGTGGATGCTCGGAAAGGGTCCTGCATAGAAGAGGTTGCCTTCTCGCTTCCATTTCCATATTGTTGGCTTGGGTGCATCTATTTTTGGGGAGTGTAGACTCAATCTTGGTCTTGCCACTCTCAAACTTTGGAAGGTGTACACATTTAATCATATGGTGAACCGTGAACAACTGCACAGTATGCGTGATTTTCTCTGTCTGTGAGAATTTTTCGAGGGGAAGAGACTATGCGGAGACCTGCTTGCAAGGGGCTTTGGCCTTCGCATTGCTTGACTTGGCGGTAATTTAGATCACATAGTCCACATGTTATCCTAGTCTTGGCCGTGGTCATGCTTCGTTGGTGTGTGGTCCTAATTTGTCCGGGCCGCCATTGTGGGGGCAGTGGACATTGACTCGACGATGTACTTTTTATGCCATTCCCGCAGGTTGTCCCACTTCCTTCTTCGCAGATATTAATCATGTCGATGGTGGGATAAAGTTGGGAGACATAATTACAAAGACTCTCATAATGATTGCCCGACATATAAGGAAAAATATACTTGATATGAAGGTTCCGTCGAGCTCAGCTTTGAGTTTTGACAAAATTCAATGTCATAACACCGCTAAATTAGGACAATGGAAGACCACATGATTTGAAGTTTTGCATAACGTGCATGTTGGTCGTCTCCGTGGAGGGCGTGCTTAGGGGTAACTAGGGGTTCCTTGATTTGGGAGGCGTGTAGGCTAGAGTGGGCCGTTTCGTGGCCGATGCGGCCTCTTGCCGTCATCGCTTAGTTTCGTGTTCGACCAACTTCGGTGCTTGACGCACATCATGCACATCGGAGTTTCGTGACATCTGCAGATGACTCTGTGAATAATGGGAGGATCTCCAGGGAATGACCCTAGAACGGAGGACATTTTGAATTGGCCAGGGCCATATTCTTGGTACCGGTGAAAGAGCATGCGAGACCGTATCAACATAGGGTAGAATTACATCAATTTTTGTTAGGGGTCACTGCTATGCATGAGTTGGTCCTCAAGTAATGATGCGGTCCTCATGGGGGAACATCATGATGCATAATACAAAGGAGGCTACGTACGTACATGGCGTACATATATCTCCGCCCGAGGAGTATATGTCCGTGTGAGAACCAAGACTTCAATGTCTATGTGGACCGGCTCTTCCGCTAAGGCACTGTGACGTTTTGGTAGAAGTCGACGAGGGTCGAAGGAATTTCGTCGTATGCTCTAAGCATGATGACCTCCAGGGTTTTAGTTCGGGAGAACCTAACTTCGCCAAATTTTTCGGACATGATGCATGTGGATGCACCCTCGTCTATGACACGGATAGTGATATTCCGTACGGAAACACCGAGATTTGGAAGGCAACCATGGAAGGAAGCCTAGGGGTGGCTTTGTTCAGGTCAAAGCCATTAGGCATGTATCGTTAGGGGACGATAGAACCCACCTGGTAGCAGGACCTTCGTTGTCGGCATGACTACGCGCATTTGCAGCTAACATAGCAACGGGAGATTGTGCTAAATCTTCCATGATGCTATACTATGGGCCACTTTGGAGTAGTTTCCCGCTCACCTATTGGGTCCCTTTTCCATCTTTGGCAATGGTTCTATAGGCATCTTTGAAATGGCCGTAAAGGTGCACGGCGGCACCGGTACTTGCCCTCGACGTACCGGTGTCCGGTGGGGTGTCGAATTGTGATTCATCGTTTGGAAAAACATCTCTTCACCCCGTCATGTAGATTTGATGGCTTCTTTTCCGCAGTCGTCCGTATTTTTGTTGAGTGCCGACCATCCCTTGGTTGGGGAAAGTCTCTTCCATCAACACAACTCGGTTTCTCGAAGATCCTCTCGTACTCTCTAAGCATTCGTAGCTTCTTCACACTGTGGAGATCGGGGATGGTGAGTATAGTTCTTGTACTCATCACATATCAAACAAGAATGGTTTGTTAGAAGAGTGTGGCCTTGCTCCGTCGTTGGGCATGTCTCGGGCCTCGGTTCTTATTCCGGTTGGAGTTGCCTCTAGCCTCGGGATCGTGGTGGGCGCCGGTGGTTGTCGTCCCCCTATCCAGGGTTCCCTTTGGCTTGTTTTTGGATTTTTTTTCTTTCACCACATTAGGAGGGTAGTTCTCCCGATTATATTGGTGTGGTTGGTTTTGGGACGGCCACAGAAATTTCACCTCCGTGCATTGTTTTTCAGGTGGGTCGTGTGGCCGGGGATCGAGCATAATGCGGTCCCTAGGTTTGCACTCGACCGCCGGAGGGGAGTCTCCGTCATCATCGTTTCTTTCTTTCTCGCGTACTAATTCTCGAGCCGAAGGATAAGGTCCTTTGTGGTGACATGTTGGCACCCTATTGGTCAAATTTTTCTAAGGCATATGATGAATTTGAAAATTAGGTTGAGGTATGTTCGTGTAGAACTATACGTGTATCTCGGGGTTTTGACTATCGTCGCTCTAGGTAACCTTGGGTCATTGACCCAATTGGCCCATCTACGTACTTTCTGATGCATCCAGAAAATTTTTGATTAGTTTGGTAAAAGCGCGGCATTGTGCAAGATGTTGTAAATGTATCTTGACTGCGTATAAATCAAATTTTGAGCTTCCGGGATTTGCCGATTGTGTCCTCTTCGATGTGGGGTTTTTTTTTTGTGCCACATCCTTTCGAAATCTATGCCGTAAGAGTTTTCAAGAAAAAATCTAAGAGGACATGATCGTCGAGTTTATCTACATAAAGTGCGACGCCGCCTCTCCATTCATGGAGATGGCCCGAGATATGGACGACGGGGGTTTGTCTAAAATGAGTCAAGAATTCCATTCCGAATCGTGGTGAATGGGTAATTTAAAATATGTTAGGAACATGGTAACGAGGGCGAAAGGTTCCATGTGAAGCAGGTTGCTCCATGTACCACTTCGCGGCTACTCATGTAAGAGTGCATTGAAAATCTCAATCGAATAGTGTCATCAATGATACTATTCGATGATCACTATAGGTGAAATTTTATTACATGATTACCCAGTCTTCCACTTGCTTGCCTTCGAATTTTGGTATATCCGAAGGGAACTTTGTGGGCATAAGAGACCATGTAAGATCATGTGCGATGGGGTCATTCGTCGTTCCTTGGTTAAATCAGGTATATTCAATGAGGCTAAGAAAGGTGATCGAGAGGTTGATGCCATTGTAATGTGTGAAGACACAAAGTCTCTGTTAGAACGAGGTTAGTCTCATGCCATACCCTACCGTGTATTCGCTGGCTTCCCCAATAGGATGCACTCCTCCCTCGCCCCCTAGGGGTCGTGGGAGTGAGTGGTGTGTGGTGTGGTGTTGGGAGCATCTGTTCCCAAATATGGCCGCCCCGATAAAGGACGAACCAATAATGGTGGCAAGAGTTCGTCTTAACGACGAAATGGAGAAAGAATCGAACCCCTCCCGCAATGGGGGAGGTCCAAAAGATTCCTGGATCGACGAGGTTCCGTTGGGACCGTCAAGTGTTGCACAAGTTTGGTTTTGGAAAATTTGAGAGGATAGACTTATTATCAAAGAAAATTTTTGTCACATACATAAAACAAAGGGAAAAATAAAATAAATTTCCCTTTAAATTAATCTATGTGATCAAGCAATCAAAAAATTGGTTTTTGTTCATCATGTATGATACTCAAAATCCTAGAATACCTATGCGTCGTCACACACTCAAAAGTAATTGGGCCTTGAGAATATTTCTTGTGAGTGTTGGCACAACGTCCCGTAAGAGTTGGCGATGCCCCCTGGGCCGACCAAGAGAATCCACCAAGGTAAGGGTAGAGGGTCTCGTGCTTGCCCGCACCGTCACCTATAGGGAAAAGGATGCCTCTAGTTTTTGGCTACTAAGAATCACCATCCCACGTGAGCGTTTGAGTCTTGGGATTCCTCGTTAGTTAGCTAATAGTACCGAGTATCATCTCCGGGTAAGGTAGCCCCAATCGATACCACACGCATTGCACCTAAGCCCCCCACACCCTCTCGAAAATGTGCTCCGCCGCGCCGGTGTTCTTTCGTGGGCCGATAGGTGGATTTGAAGCTCCCTAAATACACTACTTCTATGTTTCAATATGAAGTATGATCAAGGCATCTTATCGATGCCTACCCCCTTGATCCTAACTTAAGTTATAAATTATTTTGTGGCCCCCCGTGGGGAGAATTTTAGTGAGTTTGGTTAAGTTAGTTTTAGGTGTTCTTGCTTCACTTAGTGGGTGAGTGTGTGTGAGCACAAAGTGGAAAAGCACAAAGTTTGAATGTGTGGATATCGATGATCCTTTACAAAATCCCATATTTAAAATATGTTGCATTGTTCCCTGCTCAAAATGGAAAACATAAAAGTGATAATGGGTCGCTTTCAATTTTTCCTAGTTAATCTATTTGACCAAATATAGGGAGATGACGAATTGTGAATAGAGAGTGTTCATATGCTTACCTAGGATCACTGTGAGGGTGCAAAGGTAGTAGAGATTACTTGCTCTTCTAAAAACAATCTAAACTTAGTCCCGAAATTCCTATTACAAAAATTGAACTAAACTAAAAACTTCTACACTAGAAAAAAGAAAACTAGCTATGCATGCGTGGTCTGGGCCACTTACTTGAGCTAGTTATCTAGGTGTGTAAGTACCAAAATTTTCAAAACATAAATTTTTTTCTCGAATGAAAGTCTTTCCCCCTACTTAAACTATGTGTGAACTTTGCAAAAATAACTCTGAAGTAAAACTGACAATAAGCCCATAAAAAATGCCTAAATGTGAGTTTTAACAAGTCAGTACCACAACTAGCGCCGGAAGGTGTATTAGGGGCTTCCAAGCACCTTACATGTAGGAAAAGACAAAAAATTAGGGAGAAATTTATCATTCTCGTAATTTGTGCGCAAATACAGTCAAAACATGTGCGCTTTCTCGCACGCGCTCACTTTCCGAACACACACCTTGCATGTCCGTGAGGAAAAACGCACGCAAATTCCCGCAAGTAAAAATTTTAGGAGCTTCTCTCTTTCTTACCTGTCACTTGGGATGAACTAGTGACTCGTAAGAGAGATCGTGGAAATTCAATCCCACTCCACATCATGTATAGAGGTCTCCTACAAAGAAGGCACAACCACATAAACTTGGTAATCAAACATTAGTGGAGTCACCAATCCTATCGTAGTGTGTTTGGTGCACGTATGTGTATGAAATCACACCAACTAAAGGGGTGTGGTCTACCCCGTTAAGCTATTGGCAACAAAAGAAATAGAAGTGGAGTCAAGAAATTTAGTGGAACAAGATAGAATCATTAAGCATACTATATAGAGGGAAAACATGCATATGTAAACTAAAACTAAACAAAAATAAAATGTATGCCTCCGAAAAGAGTCAAATGACAACAATAATGTAAACGGTGGCTCTATCTCCTTATTGAGCGCCTCGGTAGTAAGAAGAGTGAAACTTACCCTCTTTGCCAAAGGGCCCCTAGACAATGATGTCTGTGCCCGATGCAAGGATTTTTTTTATCCCAAGCTTGCCCCTGCGTCCGACTTTCTCTACCGTGTTGGACCGAACTTGTTGGATGGACAACAATTGAGTGCCCTCTATCTTCGCCTCTAGGTCACACACCGTTGGTATTTCTGGGAAATTCTCAAGCAACATAACAATGTGATCACCCATTCTTCATCTCATGGTGGTCTTATATACGAGATTTCAAATCGAGTCCTTCCCTCTCTTGGTACATGGAGGATGCAGACCTAAGAGAGGGGCATGATTCATTTGTGTGCTCAAAATATTCCATTGTGTGCTCACATAGTGTCTAATGATGCATTGGTGGCCGTCCTTAGGCGGCTTCATGTAAGGCATCATTTTTCATTTTCTTTGTGTGGTCCCTATAGTGGAATTTCGCCACTCGTGAATGTGCGCATATCGGGAAAAAAGGCGCGTAGAAGGCACTCTTCACAAAGGATTATGCGCGCAAATAGCATTTAGACTAGTTAAAATTTGATTTTCCTCAAACCTTAGATATTTTTAAATACTTTCCAGACACCGTAATGTCTTCCAACCTTTGTAACTATTCGACATTAATTAATGTCATCTTTTGTTGTACGCATTTTCCGTTGTTAACACCCATGCCATGGAAGTCGGACCAAGGAGATATAGCCCAGGAGGGGTGAACTCCTTCATTAAAACCATGTGTATTTGACTTAGTTGTCTATGTTTGATGTGTGTTTATATGATTTTGTTCAACATTTAGTTTCTATGATTTTATGTTCATGAAATACATTTAATCTCATCAAATTTGCCGTTTAATCAATCATAAGCACATCTCAACCCTTGTACAAGAAGAAAACATAAGAATTTTCATATTAAATTTGAAAATGATATTAGCACATCATTAACTAACAATCAATTTTAGATAAATTTGGTATCGCAGAAAAGGTTATTTTCTCTTCGATTTGCTTGAGATTGTGCAAGAATGGGTTTAATAGTTGTAATTTTGTGATGCTTACAAGGTTTAAGTTGAAAAGAGGAGAAGGGAAGCTATTGGCTGTTATTCCCTTCGAGGTTAGGACTAGAATAAAGAGAGTCGAGATAGCATCATCTTCACCCAAATTTCCACTCATAGCTTCACTTAGCACTTCAAGTTCTATCTTCAACAATTGAGATTGAAGAGGTACAAATTTCACAAGAAGTCGAAGTGATTGAAAAGGTACAAGAATCAAAAGTTGAGTTGGAATCCTTATCCATTATGTCATGTTGGAGAGACTCGTGAGGCATTCGTAAGAGGAATATGTCAAGAGAGACTTCAATGAAATTAAGAGAGTGGTTAAAACCATGTTTGATGCATTCACTACAAAAGGGCAGGAGAAGGTTCTGCTTCCACATCGAGAAGGGAACTTCAAATGATAAGAAGGATGAAGAGAAGAGTTCAAAAGGTAAAGGAGGAAAGCCACCTCCATATCCACCATCCTCATCTTCATCACCTTCATCGCATCATCATCCACTTCCACCACAAAAACCATCCACACTCATTCAAAAACCCCAAAAGGAGAAACTCCATTACTCAAGTTGGACATCAAGTTTGAACTTCCCATGTACAATGGTGAAGTAAATGCAGAGAAGTTTGACATTTGGATCCGTAATTAGAAGCATACTCCGTAGAATTCCTGGGACCACAAGAGGACGACATAAAGATCCATTTGGCTTCATTTCGCTAGAAGGAGCAACACTAGTTTGGTGGGAGGCAAAGACCAAGAAGAAAAGTGAATCCATGGTAAGATATCCATTTCTGGGTTGAATTCATTTATCTCAATAAAAACATAGTTTTATCCATTAGCCTATGTAGAGATTATACAAACATATGTATATCAATCCGATCAAGCAATGTACTAAAGCTAGATATTGAATCCTTATACAAACCAATTACGTAAAAATAAACACGGTCGCCAATCACAACAAGTAAAGAAAGAAGAAAATCAAACAACAACATGGATATTTTCCCTGTGTGGAAATTTTTACCTTTCAAAACTCCTTATCTTCTATTTTATATTCACCATGGAACCATGAAAATTACAACGTTTTTCTCACAAGAGTCTCCTATACCTCACAATCGTCCGACACCGGCTCCGTACAAATCGACCAACACTGCCGCTCCCCGCCTAATCACCGCTTCCTCGTACAATTCATCTAGAATGCGCTCCGTGTTCTTTAGGAATTTCACCCTTCCAAAACCGTGCAATGCTCATGGGAAATCCAATGGGTGTCTTGTATTTTTACGGTGCAACCTACTAATGATATCGTTAGCGTTCGTAATTCGAGGGCCGAAGAAAAACTACATAGGCAACATCAAACCAACTTTGGAAACTCGGGACCCAGCCATGCCGCTTCGTAGAGGGCTCTCTTTTAAGATTCAACTTTGTTTGGATAATTTTTTAGGCTAGTTATGATTGTACTTAGGTTTTGAGTTTTGTTTTGGGTTTTGGAAAATTGATTGTATTCACCGATTAATTTCTATTAGGCAATGGAGTCAAATATAATTAGATAGTTGCATCAACTTTTCACAAGAGTAAACAGTTGTGTGGAAAATTAGGAATATTTACCGGATCTTTCGAATTTATAAATGGATTATGACATAAATATGAAAATATTCAAGCTATAATCCAAAGAGAAAATTAAGAATCTTTAGTTTGGCCTTCATGGAAAACATTATGATTGTAAATGCAAACTTAATAAGGTACTCAAAAAGTAAAATTTATTCATCACGCTTCTCGCTTTACAATTGGAATTCAGATGATTACAATGAAATACGACTATGAAACATAATAACAGAAGAAAACATCACCGTATTTAAGCCACAAGAATCTGTGAATGGTCTAATTATTATCGATGCTCTAGTGCTTTGAAAAAACTTGCGCACTTCAATAGACAAAAATATTTTGATCTCAATCAATCGACCCTTGATACTTCCAAAACTCAAGTATTTATATATAAATAAAAACAAATTACAATTGATGCATGTGTGATAAGGAAATCTATAATTTCTCAAAATGAACTCGAAACGAAAGAAATCAATCTAAAAGGAGTGCATCCGCGTTTCGGCCTTGTTTAGCCGGAAGACCGTTGCTAAGTCACCACCTTTTTAGTACTATGTTGGTAACCGAGTGTTGTGTTGGAGCAACTAAGCATGAATGCCTTTCTACTCTTATGTAGTTACAACATAACATATCACAGAACGCTTGCCCCACTTGACCCCTTGGTGTCTATTTACATACCCGAGTCCTTTTTGTCGTGTTTAACCCTTTTTTAAACAAAACAACGTAAGAAACCCATATACTGACTTGAAATTATGTAGACTTTAGTTCTAAACTTTCTTGCATCCATATAAATATCTCACATCGCATGTTTTACAAACTTTATGATATGAGAAAAGGAACTCAAGAATGCGATGGCGTTAAGTGACGAAGTACGAAGGTGGGACTAACTTACCTGCACCGTAAGTTGGAAGTTTTTGCTATGAGTGGCGCAGCTAAACTCTGTAACTTAGAAGTGCGATATGCGATTGGGACCCACCACATCGCACATCACAATATTTATATTTTACCGTACATCCCGCAGTTTAGATTTTAGGAAATGCAATAAGCACTAAAACCCACGAAGTGTGATTTTCGCCGATGGAGGATGATGTAAGGGTGATGCAGATGGAGCCCACTGTGATTGGCGAAGTTATAAAGCGGCGAATGGAATGGGAATGGTAGCGAAGGAATGGTGAATAGTGGTTATCAAAGAATTATGGTGGGGCCAACCGCATCACAAATCGCAATCGGGATCGGATAGGTTTCGGAATATGGTTAAACTTTAAATTTTGCGAAATGCAATGAGTGAAAAGTTATAATATGTTCGATGCGATATATATTGCAAATCGGCAATCGCAGATTTAACTTTTGGTAGAATGAGGTGTATATTGTCCAACTCCGTGAAATATTATTTGCGATGTGAAACAGTTGTGGTTAAACAAGTAAAGTTGCTATCTTTCGATGTGATGAATATCACACATCGCAGTTTTAATGTTTTCCAGTCAAGTGCGAAAAGTTATAATCGTTGATTTGCAAAGTTTATATTTTGCTATGTGTGATGGATGGTGGGGGAAAGGGTGACGTGTATGAGAAATTCCCCACTTTAATCACAATCGCAGAATCAGGAAGGCGAAGGTAAGTAGAAACTATGATATAGCAATGTGAAAAAGGTAATGTAGAAAGATAAAGCAGAAAGGCGAAAAAGGGTAAGGTTTATTTGTGCGCGATGGGTGAATGGGTCCACTAATGAAACATGGTAGTGTTGTGAGGTTTTTAGGATGAGTTCCAAAGGTTTTTAAAGTAATTCCTTTCATCACCTTTAACTTATAATGGTTCTCTCGAAACCTTGGATAAACTATTCTTGCCGCCTTTGACCTTTTTATTTAATTGTAACCTATAGTACCAAACCTTATTACAAATTATTTAATCACATTTAAATGATGTGATTAATTCAATCAAAACATACTTTATTATCTCCTAATGCCGCATTTGATGCAAGCATATTTTTCAAGGTTTTAACCTTATGGAATAATTTACGTAGCCATGAATATTATTTACAATATGAAAAATTTGAGATGAAAAATCAATCACCTTGAGATCCTATAGATTATAAGACCCTAACATATACAACTCGATAGTTAACATCCCTTTAAAATTTGTCTCAATCGGGTCTCCACCGGAACTAACATGGCGTTATTAATAGTAAATCATCACTTGCATGATAAACGTATCACTACTCGAATTAAATCTCGATTTAATTCACTTGATTTCTCACTAGTGCAACAAATGGGCTACAACTAGTTCATCCAACTTTAACTCAATAAATTGAGTTAATCGATTTCACATGCATTAAACTAATGCATGAACTTCAATTCGAACTCCATAACTAATAGAATCACTCGCATGCCTCACCAACCACCCTCAACTTGAAATACATTAGCTAACCGTGTTTATCACACTCAGCTAACTATTACAAGTGATCATGACATAAGATTACATTTTATTGTCCAATAATTAAGGGAAAATTAAATTAGACACACATTTATTATTGACCTCTTTCAAACACCCCCTCTCAACAAGAAAGGACTATCTCACACCCCAATCCCTGCCTCTATATCAGGAATTTCCTCCAAGTAGCACCTTCGCTGTATCTACATCTTGATCTTCCGTGGGAATGTACTGCGGTGTCACGTGCCTTCCGAACACAATCTCTCGACATGGTGGTACCGTATGTCTATGTGCTTGTACCTATCATGGAATACTAGATTACCGCAGAGATTAATGCAACTCGGTTATCACAATGTATCACCGTCGCATTCATCTCGAGAACCAAACAAACCAATCAAGATCTTTCTCATCCGTATGGCTCCACATGCAACTTGATTTGCTGCCATATACCGACTCGACTGAACCGAGTGCCAAAATCGTTGCTTCCTATTGTACCAAGAAAATATTGTCGATCCATGTCGAAGATCCCTCCCAATGTGCTTGTTCTCGTCCGACGACTTCCTTCCCAATCTACATCCGTAAAGCCTTGAAGCTTTAATCCTTCCATCTATACCAATCCACACTGGTGGCCGTGAGATATCTCTATACATGCTTCCCGCCTTCCAAAAGAGCTTGGTCGTCTTAACCATAACTTCACTCGTATGGTTAACCGCGTAGAAAATGTCGTCCGGTGTTCACCAAGTACATAAGTGAACCACTAGCCTCGTAAACAAGAGGCGGCCTCACTACTTCTCCCCGAAGTAGCATCCCGTTTCCTCCAATTTCACGTGAAGAGGAGTCTCCATGGGTTTACCACTCTCCATGTGAAACTTACTCAAAATCTCTTTGGCATACCTTCCGAGAAACAAATAGCTCACCATCCCACCGCCATTTCCAAACCAAGGAAATAATGAAGGAGTCCCATGTCCTTCATTTCGAACTCCTCGTAAGATCCTCGCAAGAAGTATTAGTCGCTCGTCACCTGTCAAAATTAGATTGTATTCAACATAAATTACGATGATTAGAGCTACCATCAACCACAATCTCGGTATAGGTTTGCATCCGATTCATACTTGGTGAAGCCTCCAACCCGTGAAATAACTATCAATCCGAGTGTACCAAGCACCGGGTGCTTGCTTCCACCATATAGTGCTCTCTTGAGTCGACACACTCTGCAACTCAATCGTCAAAAGATCTTAAAACCTTCCGGTCGCTCTATGTACACTTATTCCTCAATAACCATCGAGAAAAGCAATTTTCACATCCATATGATGTATCTTCCATTCCCATCCGCGTCGAGAGTGAAATGATAGATCTAATTGATGAGTATCTCGTAATCGATGCGAGAGTCTCCTCATAGTCAATCCCCTCAATCCCAGAGAATCCTTGGGCTAAAAATATAGCCTTTTACTTCTCCACACTCCCATCTCCCGTGTAACGACCTTATAGATCAATCTAGATCCAACCACTAATTTTCCGACTCCAATCTTGGGACAACTTCCCATGCAATGTTCTCGACGATCGAGTCATACTCCTCAACCATAGCGTAAACCCAAATTGGTTGTTGCATTTCTTCCTCACAATACACTTGCTCATAAGATCCATGTATCCCGGCAGAACTCGTCCGGGAGATCGGCTTTATTTCTCGCGCAAAGGAAGTAGGTTCTCCTACATGCTCCGACGCATCAAGTCTCAATCTATCACCTTCCGTGGTGCACCTTCTACCAAGTCTCGGTGGGATGGCTCCGCATGAGGCAGCCACACTCCATGATCCTCCGCATGTGGCTTCTCCACATATTGAGGTTCATTATTTGGAACCAAGAGTTCTCATATGCATGCAAATCCAGCCTCCCTCTCAAGGGACACCCGATGTCTTTCTCCCCATCAAATTTTATATTCCACCGACTAGCTCCTTTGGTGGCAAGGGAAGGACACCTACACTAATCTTAACCGTCGATCCGATCCAATGGCCTCTGTGGTCGCCGACGGAATAGGGTAATGAACTCCTACCACAACCCGGTTCTCCCGCTCATTTCTCCTCCGCGAAACCGTGTTATGCTTCGAGGCCAAACCCGAAATCTCTCGCCTACCAGGATCCTCTGTGACTTTTAACAACTTCAAAGAATCTTTCTAGGTAATTTAGAAACATGAATCTCCACTTGAAGGGTTATTTAATTTACTACACTATGCATTTTTCTCTCGTAATTTTTGTTAGTCCGAAGGAACTCGTATTTGTTCATTATCGTGGTTCTTTTTTTCTTACGTAATGCGTGAATTCTCGCTCGGCTAACCGACAGAAGTGGTTTGGACTCGGTAGGGTTTGAATCACAGGTAGACTCAAACCCTTCCTCCTATTTTTGCAATTATGATCTTTCTTTATTTTTTTATAAAGTGGCCGCGTTTTCATAATTCTTTGGGGTTTTTGGCACAGGTTTTTACAAGGGTTCAAATTCCTCACTTGCAATGGATCCTTACAACCTTTCGCAACTTCACGCCAACCCTTCGCCTTGCTAGGTAGGTTTTCTCACAACCTCACAAATTTAATGGCCAAGTGCATTTCTCCGTCGTGGTCTTGGATTTAAGGAACCCCAAAACCCGTGCGGTGGTTGAACGTCGTCTTCCCTTGAACCGGTTATGGAGAGTATATTACAAACAACTATGGTCATTTATCCCCGTTTTGTTGAGGAACCGCCATCCGTAATTTTAATGGTTAAGTCTTCCTTTTGGAGAAGCCCGCCTTCTAGTAAGCTTGTATATAAATTTATTCCTTTTCGGGAATTTTTGAGATGTACAAAGAACCGAGCTCCACCTCCGAGCAAATTTTTATAACAAGTTTTCTTTATAGTTTTGGTTCCTCTTCTATCTACCGTTAATGATAATGGAAAGGTTGTTTTCTAAGTAATATCTTCCATGAATGATAGGATGTACTTATTTAATCTCTTTCAACACGAATGCCGAACATTTTTGTTTTCATGATTTCTATTCATGCTTCAAATAATGGTTCACACAAATAATGAATACTGTTTGTTAATTATAGTTTTCTCTTAAATTCTCACCGTGTTTCCATATCTATGTTTTTTGTTATGAATTGAGTATATGTGATGTGATAATTTCTCTCTCTTCATAGACCGTGAGGATGTAAGAGCCCTTATCCAACTTCTTGGTTGGTTGAGTTTTAAACCTTTGTGACCCCTCTCCTTAGTCAACTTATCTTGGATATATGTGCGAGTTGGGGATTATCATGGAATCCCTTCACTTCAAACTTTGGGGTTTATTTGTTACAATATATTGCCCGGAAACTTATCTTGTTCTTGATTTTTTTTTCTATATTTACTCTCTAGAATATCGTACATTGGAAAGAAACTCAATTATATTTACATGTATAAATTTTTCGCTCATAAGTACAGACATTTATCCTAACCCAATGGCTAAAAGACTTTGTTTCTAAGAACAGGTTTTCAGGTTCTATATTAGTTTCTTTTAAAAGAAAAGAACCATAATGGATATATGTAATTATGTCTTTAGTCCTCATTAAAACAGCATTTACAACTACAACATTCTTACGTTTCGTTATATTTCTAACACAAGACAATAAACAATGAAATTTTCAAAGTAAATACAATGTTATCTTTACTTCACGTATACTTCGCCCGTCTCGTTTTGTGTTCTATTTTAATCATTCACAAGAAAGTTTCATACAAATTTACACGTATTTTATAAACATAAATAACTCAAAACATCACACCATTTAAGAAACTTATCCGAAGATTTCTACCTTATTGGTTTTTCCACCCAACCATGAGTGAAGCAATCATGTCCTCCACTCCCTCGAGCTCCTCACCATAGAAGAAGAAACATAAAGGAGTTAGACCTCAAGCACATCTTGTTCATTCTTTCCTAAAACCCAAAAACATATTCCACCGGTTTTTCATCCAAATATGGACTTGTCTCTCGTTCACATCTATCTCGCTACCTTTTTCTTTCCTATTGCACAAACCCCTTCCCCGGCCGGGAGAGTTTCTTTTGTTATCCAAGGGGAAAGTAATCACAACGACCGTTTCTTCCCAATCACTTCCGGAGTCTTGGAATTCATTTACTAATCGTGCATAGAAATTCCAATGTAAATATTTATTTATCAAAATTAAACTTAGGTTCATAACCCATTCAACATATTCAATAGTTTTTCCTCATTAAAAGTCAAAAGTAACTTTTGAAAAATTTCTTTAAAAATAAATGGAATAACTAAGCCGGGTGTTACATCTTCCCCCGCTAAGGCAAACACCATTCACGATGTTTTACTCCATCCTAGTAAATAGTTTTGGATATGCTTCGAATAAAACCTTCATCTTCCCAAGTAGCCTCTTCCGGTCCAAAGTGCTTCCACCGCACTTTAACTCCGGGAGATGGTTCACCTCCCGCATCCAGGGATATTGGTATCACCGCCTATTCCACTTGGGGCCCCACCATTGTCTCTTTTCTCAGCTTTTTTCTGGCCAAGTAATAACTTACTATTTTTAAAGTGCTTTTTCGGGTCCTCAACTTCCCGAGCCGTTTCGAGGCCCTAAACGACATTTTTTGGGAAAACTGTGAGCAACATGGGTCCATAAACTCGATGTTTCTCACTCAAAAATTTGTAGTCCCCTTTGACAGATCTTTCTAATGAGGTATGGTACCGCCGCATCGCAGATTGTATGCCAAAGTTACGTCCCTAGGAAGTTGAAACACCAATTTACCCAAACGGGGGCCCATAGTTTTTGCGCTTCATCTCCCAGGTTGTGGTTTTCTATCGTTTAGGATTTCCCATTGTTTCTAAATAATAAACAGGCCCTTGAGCCTCATTGTAACTCATTTCGCAGTGGGCTCCGTAGCCGCCACATCTCTTCTCATAGATAGCTACTATCGCCCTAGCTAGTCGTCTCCATTTTGTCTATAAGCAAATTTTAGTTCTTTGATATTAATGAAAATGAAGTGTTATTTCCGCCGCATATTTGTATTTATGGTTATATGTTTATTCTTGCTGTATCCCCGCATAAATCCCGATCAATGGTATCGTAGCGGTTTGCTTTTTCTCGATCCTTCTTTGCATGTCCCCAACGAGGTCGAGGTATAAGGAGTTAGGGCCTGAGTCCGTGGAACCTTTGCAAGATCGGCCCTCGTAAACCCTAACCCGACGCCTCATGGGGACGAAAAAGAAATAAGGAGAGAGCAAGAGATCCTATCAAAATATTTGCTCAAGGAGGCCCTCGAAAAACAAAGGAATGTGATGATGGATAACTTTGCCTAGATCCTTCAATGGCCGCCCACCGGCGCGCATCCGCATCTAGCGGTGCCCACTTGGAGGTGCGACTCCTTTTAAGGTACAAGTAATCTTTTACATTCCCATATTCGAGGGTCAAATAGATGCGATGCCGTAGATAGATGGTTGAATGTATTAGAAGGATATTTCCTTGACCATGACTTTTTTCGACAGTAGAGGAAGATTATTTTTCACTCCTAAAAGTCGCCTACAAGTCAAAGACCGGTGGGAAACCCACCGTGGAGAAAAAAGACGAGATAGAACCCTCTCTCGTCTCTGGCCGTACCCACTTGGAATTCTTTCCGAGACACCATCAAGGAACAATACTATCCCGTGGGGAGCTATGAGGATAAGTACATACAATGGACCACGTTGCGACAACAAAGGGATTAAGATGTACGAGTTTACCTAACTGCTCTGATACCCCGCGCACCAAGTTGGGTATCAAAGGTTCGAGAAACATCCGGTGCTAAAGCATGGTAGTTGTCTCCACAGACATATCCTAGGAGGAAATGGATTTCTCGACATCTCCTCGCTGGTACGACATATAGATATGCTACCAATATTGAGCAAGTAAATTCAAACGAAGAAGTGAGACTTTGGATCTACGAATCAAAAGCAAGGGAAACGTGCTCCCAAACCGTAGAAAAAAGGACAGATCCAAGGCACGACAACTCAAGACAACCTCGTCGAATCCATAAGAAAAGAACAATACCGCAAAGCCAAAGAAGGACACATGAAAAGTGGTGTGAGTTCCATAAGAACTCCACCACAACACTCAAGCCAAGGCCGGGCCGGTGGCCGAGATGAGGGCTTCTCGAGTCGATGCATGCTCCGACTCCGAATCGAACTCGACAAGGGGAATGACAAATGGAAAAAATTATTAATGGGCCCCAACGCCACCGTTGCCACTACGAAGATCTAGAAGGAGTGAACCCAAGATCCAGAGGGGAGGAGGAACGCCTCTTCCACTCCCGCATGCGGGCAGAGGGCTTCCTGCACACCATTGTCGACAATGGGAGCCAAAAGAACCCTCATTTCGCAGTACGCCGTAGAGCTAGTTGGGCTTGTCAACCACAACCCGCCCACATCCATACACCATTGGGTGGCTTAACCAAGGACGAGATCTCCACTGCCATCCGGTATGCCGCCTTCCCTATAGCATCAAGCTCCTTCACGGATGAGGTATTATGTGACGTTGCTCCTATTGATGTTTCAAATGTATTAGGACAACCATAATTGTGGAAGTGTCATGTTGTGTATGAGTCTCACCCCCGCCGTTATTGTTACTTTGGGAAATAAGTTGTAATAAAGATACTCGCAGGTAACACCCTCCTCGCCACTATCTCTTTGGTTACCGCAAAAATGCAAATAAGCTCATTTCCCAAACCAGAAATCTATTTTACTGATAATCCGCCCCTGTGGCAAGAAGAAGATCGTGGCCATGACCCTCTGCAGATGGCTCCTCTCCGCATGACATCAACAAATGGATAAGGTTGTGGAGGAGTACGGGGACACTTTCACCACACCCACAAGGGTTCTCGTTGGGGTTCCCATGTTTTGGCCGTTGACAAGACCAAAAGATGAGACAACATAGAACCACTTTTAGACCTTTAGGATCTAGCCCTTCCCAGTCTAGAGAGGGATCTCTCTATATGAGTCAAAGTGTATACCTTTGAAGCTCTAAGTTATGATTTTAGGCTAGTTATAGGCTCAAAGGTTGTTTGTTTGATTGTTTGTGTCCTGTTGTTGGGCCCCAGAAAGGAAGGTCCAATATAAGACAAGGATGAGCATAGAGGAATTAGGCTAAGACATAACCGTGAACATCAAGGCCACTGGGCAATGGAGTCAAGAAAGGATTTACTTGTGTTCAATGCAAGCTTTCGCCTGGGCTAGTAACCGAGCATTTGGATCTTAGAGATGATATTTGGAATGGGACATTAAGGACCGAAAATGAAAGGAGAAGAACCGTCCACCCTCGGTTTCATAGAATGTGTCAGAGGTCATTTAACTCGTACCCGCTTGGACAAAAATCGCAGGCAATACAAGGGATCTTAGCAAGGCTTAATTGGGATGGAAAGATCTGAAGTGATGCGTAGGCGGGGTTCTAGACCTCCCGTTGTTCTCAACTCATCCAACTAAACCCTATAAGAACATCTAAACATAGGTTTCATTAATTCATAAATCGTAGAGTAGGCAACAACATCCACTACACTAGTTAAATCAATTGAAAACCAATATTCGTATACACATATAGCAGAAAACATAAAAGGCCGGGAGAGCAACAACATAAGGTACCATCAAGGGTAAATCTTATGCCAAACTTCCCGATGCAAGCCGTATGAAATGAAATGAAATGGAAATACACACAGAGAAAGAAAAACATCACCACCGCTTTAGATTAGAATCCAAAGAAATGTGTTTGTCATATTAAAAACAACACCAATCAGGTACATCATAGCCCACAAACCTTGAACATTCAGTTTGAATACATCAAATCTCTGCACCTCATCTTACCATATCACACAAAGAACTTGTCTCAAGAGGAAAAAAATCCTTGCATTTCACCGATATCTCATCAACAACCAATACAATGTTTCTCTCCGAGTTTTATAGTCAAGAGAAGTGGGAGAGATAGGTGGGAACTTAAATGCCGAAATAAATTCTTGAAAAGAGGAGGGCCGAGGCCCGTTTGAATGCCGAGTATTTAACCTCTCGTCACCCTCTTGTGAAAGAGTGATCTTCTCCGGATATGATTTTGACATCTTTCTACTGTGGTGGTGTACTTGCGTGAATAAACAAAATGGAAATAAATGACACTTGGGTTCGCTATGCTGAATCAAATGATTTGGTAGTTTTACCGTCATTTATGGAAATCAGGGGGACCAAGTACACAAAAGCCATATGGGCGCCCGTGTCCTTGATGAAGAAAAACATATCGCTAACGAATAAACCCCCGATGTTATCTTTTTCGCGCTCGTGACCTTTCGATCGGTCCCCTGTGGTCTTCAACCGGTGCTTTGCTCTTTAAACCACAACATTTAAGGCTTAAGATTTCCCTCGCGTGCCTTAATCTCCTTGCTTTGTACCGAAACACTCGTCGTCCATTCTCGTCTTCCGTCGTTAGCTCGAGCTTTAATGGCACAAAGGTTTTCCACGTAGCATGAACCCTGCTCCTTTAATGAACGTCCCGTCTTGAACTTCCCAGGTCATTTTTCATAAATTCTCGCTCCCCGCGTATGATTGTCCCGTGTGTATTCTCGTCACCGTGACAAAGTTCGCAAACATAGCGAAGCCATCACCTCGAACCCTACACAACAACAAATTTGTCAAGAAATCCATGCATGATGATGGCGTGTGGATGTAGAAATGGCCATGCAGGTGCAAAACGCAAAAATGGTGACGCATCGCTTTGGTGGAGGTTTGGTTGCTCTTAAGAGTGAATTTGACCGAGAAAAACATTTAAAGACAATTTCGATTTGGACGAATATATGCAATGGAATGGGTGGATGTACGAGGGTGCATGTGGAGATGACGTGCGTAAACGGAGATGGTGGAAAAGCCGGGCCGCGGTGCCAACTAACGGTGGTCGTCGATCGTGGCGGGATCAATAGACTCGCGTCCAACATGGATTAAGCAAGGAAGCCGGCGAAAGACGACCGTTGGATGAGGCGCTCGAGATCTGATGATCAACAACGATTTTACCTTGCCGTTCGTGGTCGAAAGATAACGCGTGGGGATGGGTGTTTTTTCCGTCGCACGAAGACACGCGCGCACGATCGCTGGAATCACCGGGCATTCGGGGAAACCGCCATCTACGCAGAAGCGGTGCAAAACCACAGAGCTTGGAGCAATGCGTGGCGGGGTCCACCGCGAGAGGTTCCGAACCGTCAAATCTTCAGAGGATGGACGGCGATGGCGCATTCGTAGAGACGACCGTGGGCATAGGAGATTAGCGCCCTTTCGGGATTTCTCGGCAGTGGTTTCAACACATGATCACATGGAGGGAAAAAGGCGCGGGGCTAAGCGTAGTGCGGGCCGGGGCTCGAAATAAGGTTCAAAGTGGTTTTCAAGCCATTTTTAACATATTTTGAGGCCCAAAGGCTAACAATAGGGAGATGGTGGGGGAATTTGGGAAAAAAGGGTGCGTGGATCTTTAGAAGGGATTTAGGGTTCAATAGGGAAATTAAAAGGGGAAAAGAGGAACTTGACAAAAGGGGAGTGAAAGGGGGGAATGAGTTGGCAGAACAAGTGTGGCATCAGAGGGCCTTTGAGGAATGGATCGTAAGCAGAGAGGATTTATATTAGGCACAGCACAAAGAGACTTCAAGGAGGATGGGTTTTCGTGAAAAGCAGCATCTCCTTGGAAGGCCCAACAATCCAAATTTCACCATTTATCAAGAATTTCACAGGGGGGCTAATAAAGTGATCCAAATGGGGATGGCTTCTTCTTGAAGGAGTCAAGAAATCCGTAAATAATCTTTGGAGTAGGCCAAATGCTCCGTTACTTGGCACATCCCTTTCTTTCTTCAATTTTCACGCCACAATATGTTCGGTACACAAATCAACAAACATCTTCCCAACCAAACTACCTACCTGGACACTACGCTCTAGCATTTTTTCTTCCTTTAGGGTGCATTTGTTTTCAGCGTACCCTTTACATGATTTATCTTTGTTTTAAAACCAACCTATTCTACTTCTACCCTTATTTCTCCACGAGGCCGCATTAAACCGTCGTCTCATATGCTTCTCTACCTAATCTACTACCCGTTGGGATTAAACTATCCAATGTGTTTCTTCTCCTACATTCTAAGACAGAAATTCAAAATGTACTAAGCCAGGATTAAACCGTCCGACTTTCCGTGAATCCCTGCATAAAACTTTGTTCCCGGACATCAAATTGTTGAAAACTTGGAGACAAAACTTCGTGAATGCTCGAAATCGCAACTTGAAATATCCTTCTTTTCCTGACCCAGTTTTGAGCATATGAGTCACTTCCTTTCTTCATTTCGGCCTAGTTTAGCATAGAGTCGATTCTCTTTTTCCTTTTGCCGGTCTGTGTTTTGAGCGTGTTAGGAACAGCCATTCTCGTTTTTTTGAAACATTTTTCTCTCGTTTTCGAAAGTAAACCGTAATGGTATGTACAATGAAACGTGAACCCGGAAATGAAAATTAGCAAAGTAATGCTTGAGCATCCCGCCATTGATGTGACCCCCAAACAGCCATCAAGCTCTTCTAAGAAAAATGCATTAGGACCCACAGCGGCTTGGATAATATATGGACCTTGCCACAAACTATCAAACTTGCCATGTTTACCTTTGTCCTATCTCCTTGAATCCCATTTCGAACCTTGTCCCCAACTTTGAAATCTGAAGCTTTGCCTTTTCATGAACCTGCTTTTATGCTTTCCCGAACTCGACAACTATGCTATAAATGCTCCCTTGTTTGCTAAAGATGGGATCGTTTCGTTTATTCTCACCATACTCGGTTTTCTTCTCGTCCGAATCTCTGGACAAGCTTAATCGCCGGAACTCCAAGACTAGTAGGAAAAACTCGTTTTCTGTTTCCATAAACTAAATTCGGAATGGTGACATGCCAATAGATTTCTTTTCGTGGTGAGCTCCGCTTTCACCGTAAAACATGTACCAACTTTTATGCCATGAATTTTTATTCTCTTCCGCTGAAATTTTCCTGATGATTGTAACCGTGATTTTATTTGATGATTCTAACGAAGTCATTATCCCGGGATAGTAGGCAAATAACGACTGGCGGATATTCCGTACCGTGACCGAAATCAACCATTTTCTTGGATCCGAAAGCAACAAAGATTGTCGTTGATTATTTTCCTTGGGCAAACAAACCGAGATAGGATGGAGTCTTCTAGGAACCTAATGATGACAATCGTTGGCATTCCTAGTGGGTATGGCTTCTATCCATTTAGTGAAGTAGTCCGTGGTTGTTAGGATCCATTTATGTTGTCCGTAATAGCTGTGATGAATTTCTCCTATAAATTCTAGGCCCCATTGTATGAAGGGACCTTCGACTATGATAGGTTGTAAAGGGAGGGGGAGGAGCTTTTTCCCCGCCCCCAAAGATTTGGCATTTATGACAAAAGCGCTTACCATTTTATGGACATCATTGAAAAGTGGGGCTGAATAATAGCCACCCGAGTATCTTGTTTGCGTGGCTTTCCAACCTGTGTGGCCTCCACACCCCGAGCATGAAATTCTTGTTTGATTCTTTCGCCCGTGTCTGTGCAAGCATTTCAGCAATAGGCCATTTAGATTTTTCTAGTATAGGTTTTCATTCAAAATGCGGCGCTTCTAGCTGGCCTTATGAATCCGGCCTTAGTTTTGGGATGCCGCTCTCGGGGGGCATTGAGACTGGTGAGCACATGAAGGATGCCGGAATACCAAGGAGAGTTCTCAAACCTCTCCCTGGCCGGGGCAACTCTTCCTCGCTCATCTAAGGCATTTACTCATGTTGATGTCAAGGGCCCGCAAATAGATTCAACCATTAATCGGGCTAGGCCTTGACCTTTGATCAAATTTGGTGGGCTTTATCTCGAGGTCGTATTCTAAGATTGTAGCAATCCATTTGCCCCTTTTCCCATCGTGGTCTTGGGACAAGATGTCTTTAACCACTATATTTGGAACATAGGCTATGGTGTGAGAATGCAGAATGTACACTTAAAAGTCTTTTAAGGCCTTTACTGTGGCATAGGCCTACTTTTCCATAATTTTTTACTGCTACCGTATCCTCAAGGCTTTGTCAAGAAGGCAATTGGCCGTTCATTTCCTTTTCCGAATTTCTTCTCAGTAAAACCGCAACCCATCGTATGAGGCGAATGAAAAAATCAAAGAAAACCTTTGAGAAGTCTCTGGCCGATAAGGACAGGGGCTTGAGTGAGAGCAAGTTTTACCGACTCAAAATATTTTCGTTTCCACAACGACGACCTCGCGCCCTTTTTTAACATGTCACTCATTTTCCTAAGGTGCTCGCCGAGGTTGGGAATGAATCTCCTACAGGGCACTGATCTTCCCTATAAAGGACCGGTAACCTCCGATGTTTCTCGGTGCGTGATTTGAAGTATCCCCTCAACTCTCCGTGGCCCATCCTAATTCCTTTCTCGTATATAATGTGGCCAAGAAGTTTTCCTCTTCTTGCAACCCAAAACACAATTTTCTTAGGATTCAAGGGATAGACCATACCTTCTACATTTTCTCAAATACTTTCCTCGATGTTTCAAGTGTTCTTCGCCTTTAGAAAAGACAAATTTTTGTCATCCAAGTAGATAACTATGAAGTGTCCTATCTCATCTCGAGAAAGCTATATCCATCGCTTCTAGAATGTAGCTCCAAAGATTCATCAATCGGAAAGGCATTAAGACACATGAAGGTACCTCATGGAGTGGTAAAAGTTGTTTAGCTGATCTTCCGGGAGTACAAGAACTCGATTGTATCCGGAAAACCATCAAGGTGGAGATCTTCTTAGAGCCTACTCGCCTTCCGTAGGATATGTTCCATTCTAGGAAAAGGGTAGTTGTCTTTCGTGGAGGATTTGTTGAGGCTTCGAAGTCTATGCATAGTCTAATCTCCCCTATTTTCTTCTCACAAACCTACATTAAGTTTCTGACACCCAATCGAAAAACCTTACAGGGACTATTACTACCGCATCATACATTTTTTTGATCTCTTTCTCATCGTTAAAAAATTGTTTTGGATTGATCCTACCGCAGTTTTTGTCTAAAAGGTTTCGATTTTCCTTCAAGGGCATCTTCGTGTTGTATGATGTCGGTGTCATAGGCCTTTAAGTCTTCATAGCTCCATGCAAACACATCAATGAATCTCCTTAAACAAGTCGCGTATCTCTTCTTCATGTCCGGGTATAGACGAGCTGCCTTTATCATTTTGGGTCTATCTCTAGTGCCTATGTTGCATTCTTCTATATCCGAGTCCGCATGTTCTATAGTGGGATTTTTTGCTACGTCATCAAAGTCAAAAAAGGTCCTCTCAGGTGCCAGCCTCCGGGGTATGTTCTTATCTTTGGCCTGGCAACACCCATTTCCTCATTTTCCGCGTTTTCGTCTTATGGTTGAATTTCCGGGGCTTCGTAAAAGGTGTTTATTTCTACGTTGTGGTGGGGATTCCCCCATCGTGAATTCCTCACTAAGGCAATTGCCTTCATCTTTAGAGTCCCAACCGGAAAATTCAAACTCATTTCCGCTCGTAAAGTCCTCAACTGCTTATCACCTTCAAAGACCACAATATTTTTCGAAGCTCCCTTCCGGCACCGCAGTCCGAATTTGGTTTGAATAATGATCCGTGTGTTTCGCCGAAGTCTTAGGATATGAACAAGCCGTGCAAGCTAATCCGTTAGCAATAATGTTTTGACTCTCGGGAACAAACACCAACTCATATTCAACAAATGTTTTCAATAAATCCACCGTGTCATGTCCGTAGGCCCTTAGTCGGGGATGTTTTGCCGTATATTCACCATTCACCTATTTGATAACTAGCTCTAAGTCTCTCCTCTCACAACTATCCCATGGGCTTCACCTTTTTTCAATAGATTCAGACCCAGGATGAAAGCCTCGTATTCTGCAATATTATTTGTGCATTTGAAGTGCAGATTGACAAGCATGGCTCTCTTTGCCGGTCATTTTTCGTGTCACGTAGCCACACCCCCGGCTTGCGTTTTCCGTACAGGATCCATCGAAATTCATTTCCCACAAGGGTTCGCCATTATGTTGCATTGAGTGGTCCGTACTAGGTTGTGGGTTGACTTGTTCTTCGCGTGGTGTATTAGTTTCCGAGGGGTGTGACTAATAGGCCGATCGCATTGTGTTTCTCCGGGTTCCTCCTGAGTTTCGTTTTCGTACCGCCCATGGTTTCCTTACGACATTCTTCCGCAGTAGCCATTATGTTAATGTCCATGGGCTCTACGTTATCATTTGTATTTCTAAGCTTCGACGCCGTCTCTAAGGATGGGTCGTTATAAAGAATGAAAGAATCCGTGTCCATGTGTACAGTATAATGGTGAATTTTCAAAGTTTCTGTGGCTACCGACTAGGAATTTCATCCGGGACTCTATACAACTTCTCTAAGTTGGCCAAATATAGGGATAGTGGCATATGAGCCATCCATCCGCATTGTTCCTCAGCTTGGCTCCCCATGATTCGACAATAGCATGCCATACTTGGGTGGCATATCCGCTACCAAAGACATCCATGACCATACATTTAGCCGGGATCCGGGTCAAGCTCACACATAAGTCTTTGATTAGGGCCTGCATTTTACTCGCTAGAGTCGAACGAATATAGATCTTTGTAAGGTCGGGTTATCTCTAGGCCAAGCTTTTCCATCACTACCTTAGGCATTAAATTGTGCGATGCTCCTAATCATGCATGGCATCAGGAGTATTTTTTCATGAATGTTGAGACTCGATATAAAAAGGTGGAACTACCCCTTCCCGAAACTTTCCCTCAATCTTTGGACCAAACAGAGGGCAAAGATCATCACTCAAATTCACAAGATCCTTGTTTTCCCCGCATTCAATGCTTTCAAAATTTGGCCTTTATATACATCCCGAGTGGCCAAATTTCGTATAATGGTACAGAGATTTTGATTTTTCAATCTCACTTAAATTGAAATGACCGACTTTGGAAATGCTTGACTCTATTTTATTAGCCACCGCCTTAGTGGCTAAATCAGCTTTGTGATTTCTCACCATGTACGTGGTTGGGAACAATCGTATCAGAGTACTAATCCGAAGTGCTAGTACCGCTAGTGGGCTCACCTTGTTTTTCATCTTTCGTGTTGTCCTTTTCTTTGTTTCTTCCTAACTTTCACCGCCGACGATTACTTTCGAGGTTGCTTTAGAAGATCTCGTCGTGCCTCTTCTTGATGGTGATCTCGTGGAGCTTTGGTCTTGGAAGTATCTTCGTTCTTTTTGCCCTAACTTCATATTGTTCTCCTCGACCTCGTAACATAGAATTTTCAAATCCTACCGTAATCTTCGTCGAACCGTTCCTCATCCCGCATGAAGGTGAGGGTCAGGTCTTCCCCCGAATCACACGCTAAGGACCGAGTCTTCCGTTTCGAACATGTTTATTCCATTCCTTCGTACTCTTCTATGATTCCCCATCTCCGCCAAGAAAGTTTTGGAATGGGGGAATGACTCGTCGGTCCGACTCTCTTTGTCCGTCGGGGAGTGGCATTGCTTTCTTCTAAAGTTTTGGTTCTAATTTTGGTTCTCCGTTTCGTTCTCGATTGCTAACCGTGACAACCATTCTTTCCATCATTTGTTTTAGTCTCTCCACATTTTTAGATATCCTATCATAATTTGGGTCTGAAGTGGAAGCTACAAAGGTCATCCCTATATGATACCCTTTCTACCTTTCAATCTTCGCTCTCTTTTCCATCAAGTTTGCTTCTATAGTTAATGGCTCCTTTCGCATGTCTTCCAATGTGTTATACTCTTTATCTCTCGAGCTCATAGGCCATGTCGCATCAAATCCATCAGATATTTGGCTAGGGCCATGCCTTGAGGAGGTTTCTCTAAGGTAAAGAGGAGAGCATTGTAAATGTCGTTGAACCTAAAGGTGTAATCGTGGGATATCTTCCTACGTTCCTCTTAAGGGACATGTCGTCTCATGCGAGAGCCGCGAGGGTTTGCTCTAACCTCCCATTTGTTGATGAAGGTTTGATATAACGTAGGAGATCTTGGATACTACCAAGAGGTGAAATTTGAACCATTTATTTACATCACCCCCCAAGCTTTGGGCAAAGATTCTCATCTTTATATTGCTTCATCATCAATTTACATAGTCAAAAAGAATCCTCCATCTTATCTACATGTTTTTGAGTCAAGATGGACACTTTAGCAAAGCTGAAGTGTGGGATTTTTGACCGATAATCATTGGGTAAGGGTAACAAGGGTTGACGTAAAACTAAAGGCATACCAAGTCGCCATGATAATGTTCTCGATGGAGTACCGGGTTAACTCGAGCAATCGGTATATGGATAACAGGGATATTAGGACCGCGTGTCCGCCGGCGTATCTAGGGTGGGAGAGCCCCAAGTTTTGGAATGAAGTGGATATCAAGGGGTGTATATGGAGGGGTTCTCTATCCCTAGTGTGATGACCACTATGATTCGTGAATCGTGGAAACCTCGTGGTCCTGGCCGGGTCTAGATGATCGAATGACCTAGTCCTCGTAGTCTACTTCTCCGGTACATGTCTAGGTCGTGGGAGAAAATGTGGTAGAGTCATTAGTTCTTCTCGGGGTGCGAAGCTAGATCTATAAATGTGACCGGAAATAGTTGGTATTTTAGGTGTAGGAGATCTTTCGATGATTCTCTCAGATTGTCAACTATTTCGTGGGTCGTGCTGGGATAAGTCGTTGTGTGGGTGGTTCTCAAAGCCGTAATGTTGTTTTCAGCTGCTACCAACCCTACCGGGTTACTTCTACCGTGGTTGATTGTTGTCTCGGTAGGTCGGGTTCCCGTTGAGTCTAATTGTGAAACCAAAGTTAACTGGTGCCCACCGATCACCAAAGGAGTCCTTCGAACATTTAGGAACAATGGAGTTTCCAGGTGGAGGGTATATTCAAGGGGTTACACTGTCCACCACAAGGCTCAAACACAATCACCTTTCGTGAATCTCCTCAAAAAGAAAACTCCAACCGTAGATTGGACTGGGAGGGCATTTACCAAATATGTCACCTCCGAAGAGGGTGAGATCCTCGAGGCTACCTAGCCCTTTCCGTGCTCGTCTAAGAGTGGAGTGGATACCGATAATGGAGGCTCTGCCTAAGAAAGAGTGACTGGCTATCAACCTAACCGTAGTTCTAAGTTTCTCGAGTGTTGGAAATGTATAAGGTGGAATGCACTCGATTTTCTAGCTGTGAGTCGCCATTATGTTGGGGGTTCCCATGTTTTGCCAAAGTTGACAAGACCAAAAGAATGAGACAACATAGAACCACTTTCGCACCTTAGATCTAGCTCCCTCCTAGGTCCGCAGAGGGATCTCTTCATATGATTCAAAGTGTATACCTTTTGAAGCTCTAAGTTGTGATTTTAGGCTAGTTATAGGCTCGTGGTTGTTTGTTTGATTGTTTTTGTTTGGTTATGTTGGGAATCGTGGAAAGGAAGGTCCAATATAAGACAAGGGATGAGCATGTAGGGAATTAGGCCAAGACAAACATAACCCAGGGAACATCAAGGCCATTGGGAAATGGAGTCAAGAAAGGATTTACTTCGTGTTCAATGTGCAAGCTTTCGCCTGGGATAGTCATCCGTAGCATTTGGATCTTAGAGAGGATATTTGGAATGGGACATTAAGTACCGAAAATGAAAGGAGAAGAACCGTCCAATTGCTTCATAGATCAAAGTCGTAGGTCATTTAACTCGTACCGCTGGACAAAAATCAGAGTAAGCAATACAAGGGATATTAGAAAAGGCTTAATCGGGATGGAAAGATCTTAGTGAGGCAAGAGGCGGGTTCTAGACCTCCCGTTGTTCTCAACTCATCCAACTAAACCCTAGCAAGAACATCTAAACACAATTTTCATTAATTCATAACCGTAGAGCAGCAACAACATCCACTACACTAGTTAAATCAATTGAAACCAATATTCGTACACATATAGTGAAACATAAAAGGCTAGGAGAGCAACAACATAAGGTACCTATCAAGGTAAATCTTATGCCAAACTTCGATGCAAGCCGTATGAAATGAAATGAAATGGAAATACACACAGAGATAGAAAAACATCACCAAATCGCTTTAGATTGTAATCCAAAGAAATGTGCTTGTCATATTAAAAACAACACCAATCGTGTACATCATAGCCCACAACCTGAACATTCAACACACATCAAATCTCACCCTATCTTACGATATCACACAAAGAACTTGTCTCCCAAGAGGAAAATCCTTGCATTTCACCGATATCTCATCAACAACTAATACAATGTTTCTCTCTCGAGTTTTATAGTCGAAGAGAAGTGAGAGATAGGTGGGAACTTAAATGCCGAAATAAATTCTTGAAAGAGGAGTGGCCGAGGCCCATTCTATTTGAATGCCGATATTTAACCTTCCACACCCCCTTTCAGGAAAGAGTGATCTTCTCTCGGATATGATTTTGACATCTTTCGCTATGGTGGTGTACTTGCGTGAATAAACAAAATGTAAATAAATGACACTTGGGTCTCCGCTATGCCGTGAATCAAAATGATTTGCAGTTTCGACCATTGCTTGCGGAAATTTCTTCCGAGGGGACGATGCATAATAAAAGCCGTATGGGCACTCGTCCTCGATGAAGAAAAACATACCGCTAACGAATAAACCCCGATGTTATCTTTTGCTTGCGCTCAGACCTTTAAGATCGGTCCCTGGGTCTTCAACCGGTGCTTTGCCTCTTTAAATTGCGTATTTAAGGCTTAAGATTTCCTTTGGCGTGCCTTAATCTCCTTGCTTTTTATCGAAACACTCTTTCCCCTCCATTCTTGGTTCGTCAAGTTAGCTCGAGCTTTAATGGCACAGAAGGTTTTCCATAGAGTATGAACTCGTTCCTTTAATGAACGTCCCGTCTTGAACTTCCCGTGTCATTTTTCATAAATTCTCGCTCCCCTTCGCGTATGATTGTCCTCGCGTGTGTATCCCGTCACCGTGATAGATTTCGCAAACATGGCGGCTTTCATCACTCGAAAACCCTCGCACAACAACAAATTTGTCAAGAAATCCATGGGCGGGATGATGTATGCGGTGTGGATGCGTAAATGGGCGTGTGATGGAAATGCGAAAAATGGTGATGCATCGCTCCGGTGGAGGTTTGCTGTCTCGCGCAGTGAATTTGATCGAGAAAACATTAAAAGACACCGACGGACGAATATATGCAATGGAATGGGTGGGATGTACCGAGGGCACGTGGAGACGACGTGGCGAAATGGGCGATGGTGGAAAAGTCAAGCAAATAACTAATCGAGACCGTTGATCGGGCAAGATCGACCCGTGAGGACGACGATCACAGCCCAACATGGATTACAAAGGCGTGCCTCTACGGCGAAAGACGACCGTTGGATGAGGCGCCGAGATCCGACGGCCAACAACAATTTCGCCGCGTCCGTGGTCGAAAGATAACGACAAGGGATGGGCGTTGCCGTAGTGGCCGCAAGACACGGCGCGCGATGAGTGGAATCGGGGGCATTCCGGGAAAACCGTCATCCGCGCAGAAGCCGTGCGTAAAAACCAAGCAGTATTTGGGAGCATGCGCAATGGGGTCCATCCAAGCAGAGGTTCCGAACCGTCAAATCTTCGTGAGGATGGACTATGATGGCGCATTCGGTAGAGACTAATCGTGGGCATAGGAGATTAGCGCTTCGGATTTCGCGGTGGTTTCCAACACATGATCACATGGAGGGAAAGGCGCGGCTGCTTTTATGGGCCGGGCCCGAACATAACCAAAGTGGGTTTTCAAGCCATTTTTAACGTATTTTTGAGGCTCAAAGGGTAACGATAGGGAGATGGAGGGGGAATTTGGGAAAAAAGGGTGCAGTGTGATCTTTAGAAGGGATTTAGGGGTTCAATAGGGAAATTAAAAGGGGAAAAAGAGGAACTCTGAAAAAAAGGGGAGTAAAAGGGGGGGGAAATGTGGAGTTGTCGTGAACAAGGGGTACCGTAGGCCTTTTGAGGAATGGATCGAAGAGAGAGGATTTATATTAGGCACAAGACAAAGAGACTTCAAGGAGGATGGGTTTCTCTAGGGGAAAAGGCATTCTGAAGACCTAAAATAATCCAAATTTCAACTTGCTTATCAAGAATTTCAGTGGGGGCCAATGTGTTCCTTCCGCACCGCCGGTGTCAAGCACCGATCGATCCGACCCGTGTGCCGCTACCCAATGGACCAATCTATCATGTTGAGATTCAAAAAATATGATGAGCTTAGTGAAAAGAGTCGCCTTCACTAAGTGGGCCCGTAGGCTATTTTTGGCACAAAGTCTATTTTTAGACTATGCCCTTATTTTTAGACATGTCGATCATATTCTATGAGTTGCAGATGTTATTTGTGGATGGTTGGTCAAGTTGGAAAAAAATATATTGAACCTATTTTTAGACATATTAGCGTAATCTATTTTTAGATCGCTACCTAAAAATAATATGTCAAGATGACAGCTCTTAATAATATTTGGACTCTAAACATTATCTTATTCTCGTCGATCACTTCCGCTTAAGTGCACAGATGTGGCACAAGATTTACGTGTTGAATTACGCTATTCATGAGGGTTTACCGGAGCTAATGCATGAGGAATTCGCTAGAACTCATGGGATAGAGTTTGGTGGAGCGACAAAGTAGTTGGTGGAGTTGTATTCGCTTGTCACCTGGGCGGACTCGCTGAATCCAGTTGTATCTAGTCTAATCGATCGATACACTAGTGAGAGTGGTGTGAATTAATTAGTTAATTAATTCACTAAATAATAACTCATTAATCAATGGAAGAATACATCAGTTTAACTATAGTGCATGGAAAGTTTCATGGAGACCAAAGGAGAGGTAGGTGAAAGAGTGGGGTGTGAGTATCATTGTTACTATAGTGATGCGTCGATTGCATCCAAAACTCGCGTATTGCCAATGAGGATCGCGCAAAGGCAAGCTTGGTGAATTTGAGTTCATTCGCAGCCATTATTTAGCGGTGGATTGCATATTAGAGGTAGGCTAAAGGTGGCAAAGACTTGCAGGCATGGATTTGCAAGATCGGCTCGATTAGTGTGTAGCATTTGTATTGTACCGAGAGCTTGATATGATCAACTTTGTATGAGGATTGTTACATGATCTCTATGACATATATTATATACAAACATATTTGGGGTTTTTAGCTTCCGTGCTTTCCCGTTAAACAACCGTGTTAATGTGTGTGAAATCTTTTATGGTTTCATGTGTGCATCACAGAATTGATTTAATTTCCGCATGTGATGATCAATAGTGGAATAGATTCTCGTATTGTGCAAGAAGTCAAATAGTGTGTGATGAGTAGAATATTGGATATATAAAACATAAGTTATATAATTTCTACATGGTATCGAGCGATATTGATCATAGAAGATTGAAATTATTAAGCAAATGGAGTTTTGTGCCGGTGGAATTCGAATTTGCTACGTTGTTTTCTTGGTGTCGAAGTTGAGCATTCATTGAAATGTCTTTCAACGGATTGTGATTAAAGTATGCCCTCGAGGGAAGCTCGAATTATATTGCATGGAAGGATAGGATGGAGTCGTGTGTTGGATGATAATGGGTTGAAGGAGTTCATAGATGAAGAATTCCAAAACCTTACTTCTAGCGATGCAACCGCACTTGACGCATGGCAAAAGAAGACAACAAAATGTCGAAGGATTTTGTTGGAAGGTGTGAAGGATCACATAGTGTCTAGCCTTCATGGTAAAGCTTTTCCATTCTTTGATGTGGAAAGATTTGGACAAGAATTTTTCCTGTGCCAGTAAGAGACCAGAGAAGTTGGCGCTTAAAGACAAGCTCGAAAAATAAAAATGGAGAAAGGCGACAGATACCCAAGTACCTCATGAAGTTCGTCCACCGCAAGGATGAGCCGGGCGGTGCTGTGGGGGTTACCGTAGATGAAGAGGACTTGGTGAGCTTGGCTCTCCTTGGGCTTCCGAAGAGTTGGCCACGAGGACTCGTCAATGGTCGAGAGAAACTCGGCGAGATGGGAGCGACTTTGGTCGGATCTTGTGCAAAAGAGGAGATAAGGCGGGGTACCAGGGATGGATCTTCATCGAAGAATGAAGATGAAAATTGTGCTTTGGCTGCTAAAGCAAGGAAAGGGAAGGGAAAGGAAAATCCTTCTCAATCCTATGCCAAAGGCAAGAAGCAACGGACTTGTCCAAGGTGAAGTGCTTTCATTGTCACCAACACGTACATTACGCCACTAATTGTCCAAAAAAGAAGAAAAATAAGTAGGTTGGGTCGGACTGGCAGCTTGGAGAGGCCTTAGCCCTCATAGCTTGAGCCGGATTTTTGGCTGATCGCATGCTTGGTTTCAAGTGTCATGGGATAAGTGTGGTTTCTTGACAAAGGGTGCGTCTTTCCATATGATCGGGAGACAAAGATTTGTTTAGTGATCCGGATGAGAAGGATCTTGGAGTGCACATCGAGATGGGCGATGATGGTAGATACAAAGGCGACCGGGTATCGAGACCATTTCCTTTGAGAGGGAGTCCGGTAAACCTTTCATATTGAAGGATGTCATGCATGTTCTGGTGGATTGAAGAAGAATCTTATCTCTATGGCGTTGTTGGAAGACAAGGGCTATGATGTTGTTTTTAGCGAGGGAAAGGCTTCCGCGCAAGAAAGCAACCGGGTGAAACCCTTGGGAGGATAGGGGTTCGAGTTAATAACCTTTATCAATTGCGTGTGTAGATGGTTGTGCAGCAATGGCGGTGGTGCGGAAGGAGTGGTGAGCCTGGGATGAGGGCGAATTGTGTCACAGGAGATTGGGCCATCTTCACCATGGCGCTTGGAAAATCTTGCGTTGCATTTCTACCGGGCTTCCCAAGGGTACACTTGCGCAATGTGCCGTTGCAAGGGATGTACTTTGAGAAAATTTGTGAAGACCACTTTTCATGAGAAGGATAGTTGCACCACGATGATCCTTGAGAGAGAATTGGCCACGTACGTGTGTGGACTTTTCTGCGTAGCTTCAACAACAAAGCACAAGTATTATGTGATATTTGTTGATGATTTTTCTCATAAGTGTTGGATCTTCTTCATGCGTAAGAAGAGCAAGACATACTCAAATTTATGTGAGTTCAAGGAAGCCGGGTTGAGAAAGAGTCGGGGAAGGTGTGAAAGCTCTATGAGTGATAATGGTGGTGAATACATTCTCCGGCGAATTCAAAGAATTTTGCGTCGTAGAAGGAATTCGAAGAGAGCTCATAGCGCCTCATAACCCGCGAATGGGGTCGTGGAGAGAAATAACAGAACGATCGTGGTGCTACACGAGTGATGTTGCATGATCAAGGCCTTCCCATACACTTGTGGGCTAAAGCATGCAACACCGTGGTTTATGCAAAACCGTTGTCCTCATAGCACTTGGCATGAGTACACCCGAAGAGGCGTTCTCGGGTAAGAAGCCCGATATTTCTCATTTTTGAATATTTTTGGCTCACCTATTTACATTCATGTGATGAAGGATGCCAGTGTCGAGGTATAAAAAGGTATCTTTTTAACACCTATTTATCTCACATTAATTATCAATCCCAGGAGCGAACTTTTATTTCAAGAGTGTACTTCCGTCCGAGGCCGCAATTCATCTAAGAGAAATGCTATGAAGATGTAGTGCACAAAATTCTAAATTCAAGAATAAACAAATGCTCGTAAAGGAAATCCCAATTACAAATGGAAATGCTTTGAAACTTGAATTAAATCAACCACAAAACATCGATCGTGATACAGAGCAATAACTCTTTCCCTTAGAAATCGCATGCAAGATAACCAACTGGGACTTGGGAGCAATAACCTCTCGTCCTCTACTACTGTGATCTTAAAACAATCAAAATGAAAGAAAACTCAATCTTCTAGAAATTGATGCAATTGAAATCAAACCGGAACAAGACCATCAACTGGGAACAAGGAAGCAATAACCAATGTTCTTGCGCTGATGCTCCCGGGCTGAAAGAAATTAAAAGGAAATAGAAATTGAACTAAAAGTCGCTAATGAAAGGAAATCAGAAAGCTCTCAAAACCAAACTCTTTGCTATTAATCAACCGAAAATGAACAACAATGTAAATGGACAACAAACCGTGATTAAAGGAATCGAATAACCAATCCTATTGAAAAAAATCAGAATGAATATCAATCAAACAATAGCAAGTGGAATGAAACCATAATGGAAATAGAATAGCTTAAGCTCCGTTAAGGTATTAACAAGATAAATTATAATGTTGCTGAGATTCTTGTTAAATCATAAAGAAACAAACAACGCGATTCGTTAATATAACACAAGAATACCAATAAGCAATTCAACAATAATTAACTCTACAATCGTAATGAAACCAAACACGATTATCACACAATAGTAATTAAAGAATAGAAATACAAATGGGTCGCTCCACCAGGGTCGGCCCTCAACCACCGTGAAAGCGCCGCTGGCCATCGCAACTTGAGAAATGGAACGAGGACACCTCTTTGTATTAATAAAACATGAATATCTACATCAAATACTCTTTTCACAAGAGTCAAGGAATTATAATGTTACAAAGGAAATTCAATAATCATCCATTGCTCTATTGTTCTCCAATACACAATACATGTTCTCCTTTATAATCAAGGAAGGAGAAATTAAATAGCAAATATGATCTCCCATAACAATATTGGATTGCTCCCAACAACTTGATCAACCGTAAAATACATTTCCAACAATCTTTCAACAAAAGCAAGGCGACCTGCTTTGGTACCGAGACGATGGATGCCACGCAACAAACAAATCCGATAAAATCGTGCTCAAATAACCCTACATTTCTATCAATACAAGCCGAATTTTGGAAAACCATTCTTAACTAAAGTAATTGGGCCCATTCTCGACAAAACCCATGTTCCGGATTTTCCGTATCTTTCTTCGTCTTAATCACAACCACAAATCACTTTTTATTCCAACGAATTTCGAGTTGGAATACTCGATGATGATTTGGAGATTAAATCTTCAATCCGGAAAATATCTTGGAGGCTAAAATGGTGAGTGATATTACAAAATATATTAATAAACCATCATTGATAAAATTATGCATAATAATCATCAATTTATTAAAAATAAAGGAAAAGAAATAATATTCATCCATAAGAGCATAAATCATTATAAAATGGATTTATATAATAAGTTATAATAAATGATATGATAAAGAAGAGTAAAAATGGATGAAATAAGTGTTAAAAAGTGGTCGTATTCACGACCCAACACCAGGAAGAAGCTGGAGCTGACCGTAGAGTTTGGGATATTTTTGGGGTTCATAGAAACACCCCACAATTATCGTGTGTATTTTCCAGACATAGCGGACGACTGTTGTGCGACGGGATATCAAATTTCATGAGGAGTAGAAAGCCATGAAGTTGTCACTTGAGAGGGAGCGCACTTGCATGCGCATGAGGAGCTACAATTTCCTAAATATGAGCCTCGTGATGTGGATCACCACCGCAGGAGGTTCATGGAGTGGGAAGAAACCACCATGCATCGGCAAACATCGTAGGGCGTAATCGTACTCGTGTCGAGCGATCGACCTTGATGCATCGCAGAATGTAGGAGCACCCACATCACAAATGTTGCATCGTCCGAATGAGAATATTTGCCCAAAGCCTTGGTGGTGAACCCAAAGCATGGTTCAAAAAGCTTAGCTCCAAACAAAGATCCATAATATCCCCGAACCCGCATCAAATCTTCGGTAAATGTGGAACCGAAGAAACCCCATTCAAATCCCGTCGTAATATAACAATCTAAAACGGGAAAATGGGGAAAGTGTCCAAGCTTACCGTACCAAAGTCTGGCCGAAAGGTATAGTAACTCCCTCCCACCTCATTTCAAACCTCCACTTGGTTTAGCTTTGGCAAAATTTCGAGGGTTTTGATCCCACATGACATATCATCCGAGGGATAAAGATCCACCTACCTTCGAGGAAAATGCAACAAATAGCTATAAAAAGCGTATGCCAACTTAGTTGAAAAGAGAGCCAGACTAGATCGTAGAGGAAGGTCACATATAGAGATGAGGTCTCCACTTCGTCACCTTCCCTAGATCCCGGTAATAGATGACCTAGTCAAATCCATGGCTAAAATGTGGGAAAAGATCAATGAAAAAGCTCCCGTTAGAGATAATTCAGCCCAAACCCTCCAATCAGAAACCGAAACCAAACTTCAGGAGGGAACAAATTTCAAAACAGACTAAGGGATAAACGTGAATTCAACATCAAAGCCACCATTCAATGAAAACTATGTAGAAGAAGATGATAAAGGGACTCGAACCTCTCGATGGAACATCATTTAAACCTCATAGGGTTTGACAATGAAGGTGAGGTGTACCTCACCGAAGAAGAACAAGCTTTCTTTTCGCTCGATCAAAATGAGACCAATTATGAAGATTCGATGAGACCTCGCCATAGAATTTCAAAATGCTATTGAAGAAGCCCACAAAAATATGACCTTAGGGAGCAAGAGAAACCAAGATAATGTCAAGAGAGGTAACTCCTACATCAAGTAAAGCTCCGTATACCATCCTCAAAAAAGCATCAAGCAATGACAAAATCAAAGTTGAAAACCGATCAAAGCCAAGCTAAAATTACCCAAACTAGTCCTCTTTTTTATGTGCCCTCGATACTTCTACCAAGGTCACCAAAACAACTATGGCAAGCAAAACCCTAAACAAGGTCAACAGTGCTCAAACATACAAGTTTACCAGCCGAAACAAACATATTCAAACTTCTCAAATGCCTTTCAAACCTTTGAAGGCGAAATCGCTAAGATCAAAATCACCATGCCTCTGACTGAACTCATTGCCCAAAACTCTTATAAATCCCAAGTACTAAAGGCCTAAATCTAGGGAATGATGCAAAACACCGTTAACTTCACCGACAGATACTCAAGTATTGTTTGGTCCAAAGATAGAGGGAAAATTCCAAGAGGGAGCCACTCTTCCATTTTACATTAGCCTAAACATCCACGACCAAATCCTCCACAATGCCATGTTGGACTCCGCGCTCGCATAATCTTATGCCGAAGGTAGTAATGGGAAAGATTAGGCTTGGAAATCACAAGACCATACAAAGACTTATATTCATTTGATTCAAGCAAGAGTCCAATGCTCAGGTTTGATCAAGGACCTTGTTTTAGTCCGGCCCGCATACCCGCGAAACATCTAATCATGGATATAGTAGTGGCGTATATTCCTCCCAAGTACGGATGCTTCTCTTCCGTATCTTGGGGAGCCAAACTCCAAGGGAATATCCAACTAGACATGTCACATGCGAAATTATTCCTGTTTGGTCGACCAGATACTTACCGCGAATCACACATGAAACACATGATTAAAGTGCCTCTCAAGATAGGGCCCGATAACATTCCAATGTGTTCTTTGCGCTCCGACTTAAACTCTTCATTATGCATATTGATGTAAACTTGGAGGAAGAGTCAGAAGAAGTTGATAAGGACTAGATCCACCACATCGTTGTCCTTGGTACCTTATGATGAGTCGTATTAATTAAAACTACCTTGATCATGAACAAGCAGTTTTGAAGAAAGTAAGTTTCTCTCTCCCAAGTAGGATTAGAGAAAGAAGCCACAACTCTCATGTACTATCAAGCAAATTGCTCTAGCTTTAATCAAACGCCACAGAACTTGTGGAAATTTCTTCCGGTAAAATGCTTTAGAAGACCTTCACATCATAAACCTATTTGGAACCCTAGAGAAAGAGAGTTTAATGTTTCTACCATACCTCAAAGATTTACCATCATGTGACCCTCTTACCGCAAATAAACTTTGACTATAACCCCGTAGCTCAACATCTTGAGAAAATGCCTAATAAACTTTTGATGAGCCAGGATGACATAATCCCTAAGATACCTCGAACCATCGAATTGGCTCATATTTTATCTTTTCATGAAGAACTTAGAAAGGCTAAAATCAGAATCTCATGCAAAATACTAGTTTCTATAGGAAAACAAGGGAAAACATTGTATCACCACCTTTTCCCCAAAGAATAACTTTAATTAAAACAACACAAAGAACCGAAACAAACTAAAATGATCAAGGAGAAAATAATGGCCATGTAATCTCGCTTTGATTTTAGAAAGAATACCGTATTTCATATAAACAAAAGTCATGATTGTTCTACTCAAGATCGTGATTCACCATTTGAAAATGTTTCTAATGATGTATTCTTTTAAAAGATCATCTTTCAAATCATAATCATCAAATTCTCACAAAGTAGACAACTTAAAGATTTTTTCCAAATATGAGGTAACCGATTTCAAGTTCAAAATTGCTAAACCACCCAATATCGTAAACTGCTCATGAAAGCCATGTTCCTGTTAAATTTCGTGTTGTTACATACCTCGATGATGTCACTATCTATTTCAAGAATTATCAAGAGTACATACATTACCTCGAAGAAAGCATACAACAAAGAAAGGAGTGGAAATCGTATATTCGTAGAGGTACAAAAACAGAGTGATACGGTCGTTAGAGATTCTTGCATGAATCCCTATGTCATGTCAGAGAGAGAAAATTTCCCAAAATTTTCTTTTCAAGAGTTAAGTGGGCCTAGAATGATAGACAGATCCTTACGAGGATAAGATGCTGAAATCTCCGTCATTTCCAAGATTTTTGAGTTTGAGACACTTTCGGTATCATTGTACATGCGCTCATTGTTGAAATATTGAAAAAATAGAAAAATCAAAAACAAAAAGAAAAAGATAGGAAAGTCAAAAACAAGAGAAAGCAGAAAAAGAGGGCAAGTGAAAATAGAACCAAGGCCCCATGTTCTAAAAATAGTCTTTCGAAAGCGAGCAAGTCTAAATGCCGCTACTAGTGCTTCAATGTCTTGTTCCTATTATCTAGCCTAATCATAGCCGAGCATGTTTAAATTTATTTGCCGATAAGTTAGTGAGCGCCAAGATAGTCAACATTGTGTAAGATTGACTTATCGCAGTAGCTTAGATTAGGGAGAGATTCTCGGGGTTCCAATATGCCAAAACAACCAAAGAGAGAAGCGAGGGATGAAACACATTGTACATCTTAGCTCCCCGTCTCTCTAGTTTCTTTTGTTGCAAAATAACATTTGTGTGCGCTTGTCTTTTATGCCGCAATGTATGACAAATCGTACCGCCTAACCCCGATTTGATCATTTTTCATACTCTTATGTTGTAGATTAGAGAATGAACCGTCAAACCGCTTAATCTTGACAACCGATCTAGTTAGGTAGAGAAATGAAGGAGTTCATCGACTTAATCCGAACTCTTGCGAGATATAAGAGTAGAAATAGATAGGTTCATTTGCAAAAAGAAAAATATGCATTGTCAAAGGGGTCGCTAGTTCAAATGCGCCAAACAGAAGAAAAATGTTAGGAAAGATAGTAGGGTAGGTAGAGGTACTGATGTTAACCATGCCGACACTTTTCGTAAATAACATCAAGGGAAGGGTAAATTTTGCGCCAATGGATAAGGCACTCGTCTTCATAAAGCCAAAAATTCTAATTCCGGACACACTTCGACGAGGAGTCGCCCTCCCCAAAATGGAGCCACTGTTAGCCATCAATATTTTTTTACATATTAGTGATGACTATATCTTCGGTACCGAGTTTTCTAGAAACTCGATTTCGTTATGTCAATATGTCATCCGTAAAACCCTCCCAAAACTTTTTTTCGCCTTCTACCTATTCAATCCACCCTGGCAAAATCAAAAACCTCATATCACAATCCTATCCAAATTTTCCAAATTTCTTCGACCGCCCACCGCCTTAAAAGGCAAATCCATAACCGTTTCAAAGGTCTCCCCTAGATAGGAAGTGGCGTTTAAGACACCTCACCTTTGGCAATCATCAAAAGCCAAAAAAGCCTTCATCCGCAGCGCAAACCTACCATGACCGATCCTTACTTTGCAAATGAAATTAACAAACAGCCTTAAGTCGCGCCACTCACACCCCCTAGATCTCAAAGACCGCATGAAGCCCATTCTCAAGCCGACTAGTAGGTTTTTCACCGTGTTCTATGGTTCTACAAAGACAGAAATATATTTCATATCATGGAGTAAAATGTTCGAGTTTACGCTAGAGGAAGAACTCGTCAAGTGTATTATGAGCCTCGAGATGAAGCCGCAAAACAAAGGTCACTGTCAGACCTTGCTGGCCTCTTTCCCCCAAGATGAAAATCACAAGAAGAAAGGGCCGCCAATTGCCCTCAAAGAAATGGTAAATTGTCAAGGCCCAGACCTCCTTCATTTACAAGCAGAGGGTTAGGGCGCCTCCTTCATACATAAGCAGCAGGGCGCAAAGCGTGTTGACTCCAAGGCTGCGTGTCCGTGTTTGCTCGCCGAAACAATGAAACAATATCTTCGGGTTTCATAAATGTAATTACCACTATAACAGGAATATAGTGAAAGTATGATAAGCTCAAAGGAAAGGGTTGGCCCCATAAAAGAGCTCATTTCAAACTTGCAAACCATATGGATTTTTGAACTCTAGAAGGACCGTCATCGCTGAACTTTCCAAAGCATAAGAACCCCGTCTATCCACTAGATCAAATAGAACAACATGATAAATCAGTTGCCATTACAAATAGACAGCAGGAGAAAGTGCTTGGTTTTTCAAGGAAAACACTAACCTTCATAGTCACAAAGTTTGGAGCCATAAAATGATCAATCATAAGATGCTACAAGCCAAATGTTTAATTCACCCTTAGGACAAGGGCAAGGAGGCAAAGATACTGCTAGGTTTCGCCGATATACAATGAGGCTTGCAAGTGAACATGCTGACCGATGTTTTCCAAGTTGTTCACTTAACATCACCTTCGCAAAAGGCTGTCTCGAAAAAAAGAATTGTTAAAAAACCTTCAAACACCTTATCTAATGAAGAGCCTCCTCCATGCATGAGTAGAGGGCCAAACCATCGCAGAAAATAAAAAACTCGTATTGATGCAAGAAAGAAGGGAAGGACACCAAAGGACCGAAACAAGGTCACTACACAGATGAATGACACTGAGCAATGTTAAAATACCGACACCCTATTTTTAAAGAACCACCGTCAAACAAGACATCTAGTTGAAAGGAGAAAATATTGAACATATCGTATGCTATTAATGCCAAAGGAGCAAATGACTTAAAAGGGGTTAAAGACCTTTCATGATCACCTATACGTAAATCAAAGGAAATCCTTCGAGCAAACAAAGAAGTCTAGGGTGAAAGGATGCAACCTAAAAAGTGTATTTACACCAGAGAAAACTTGTGAAACACTTTAAGTAGAAATTTATCACCGGGAAAGTAAAACAGCTGACTAAAGTTGCTGAGTCATAAAATGCATGATGACAGTATGCAATGCTATGAATAGACAAAGAGACAATTTGAGCATATGGCGTTACCGATATCAAAAAAGAAGTTTTTCTCCTCGAGGAAAGGGTCAAGCAAAGAAACAATATCATGTGTCAAAAGTCCAAAGAGGCGCCTTCCAAGAAGGGGGTGTTTACAACTTTTCAAATATTTTGGTGCATTTATGAAATAGCCCTTCTTTGCTAGCAATCACCAAGAGAGGGAGGCAAAGAACATAGTCCACCATGAAATGGTGCTATTAACAAAAAGGGGTCTAATATACCGATCGCAATGGGTAATAAAGACCGTGTGCCCAAAAACCCCGGTTTCATATTTTACAAGTTTGTCTTTTCAAATGAGGAGGCGAATGGGTATATGATCCTATGATTAGGCGAAAGGAATTTGTTTTCATGAACTATCACCGTTATATTCCCCTGTCGTACACAATGGTCATCATCCTAAAAGATGTCATGACAAAGAGATACAAGATAGCAAAAGCAAGGACAGGATGTGGCACGTTGAGTTGTGAAGCAAGAGAATCATGTTATAAAAAGAAACAAGCCTAGTAGAAGACACTTAAGGCATCGGTATGAAACCCGTAAATCACCTAAGGACCAAGATTGTTAAGAAACTGATTGCGCAAAGGCACGGTGGTCTCCGTAAGTAATAAGGCATTTTCAAAATACCTTTGACAAGCTTTTTGAATGACCTTTTCTTTCGTTGACATTGTCACCTAAATGCCAAAAAGAGGGACAAAGTCAGGTTTGAAATATCTCTCTTATGAGAACAGCATGTAACTCCACGAATAGGCAAGGCAAATGTGATGAACTATCATCGTTTAAAAAATAACTTGATGCAAACACTTTTTGTATCATGTAGTGAATTGCCACCGTTTGAACGAAAAGCTTCACTATGTTCAAAATAGCCAGTGTGGTCTTTATCTTTTGAATATAGCCGTTGAAGGAGTGTCAAAGAATGAAATAGAGGAATAGTAAGCTGTTTGTGAAATCCAAAACAACCGTCAGCAGCCTCCCAAGCATCACAACGTGTTTTCAAGCAAATTGAGGTTTTCTTCGTAATCGTTTTAGGCCGCGTGACGGGCCCGGGAAAGTGCGCAACGTGCCCGGGCGTCGTTTTGCGAAGAGTTTTAACGTCGGCGCGACGTGCCCCGTAGGCGGGCGACGTGCTCGTAGGTGCCCGCCCGACCGCACGACAGCCCACCCGACGGCCTTTCTCTCTCCCGTGCGACGGTTTGCTCCAAAGGTTGCCGCGCTATTGTTGGAGCGTTCCGTGCTTTCAAACTCCCCTTCCAAGGGATTTTCTCAAGAACTCACAAGAAATTTTTCAAGGATGACAACACGTTAAAGGACAGCCGCAGTTTGTTGATAAGTAGTTGAAACCTTGGAGGCAAGGTATAAAGTGTAGTGTTGTATATCTCAAAACTCACAAACAAAGAATGTATTGCCTAAAACTATCGTGTGCAATGATTTTTTTCTACCAAGCTAGGTCTCTGTTTTCTCCTCGCAATATATTACATCATTCCGAAGATTTGTTGATAAAACTTCACAAAGGAAGGGGGCTTTTTCTCCGAAGGACAAATATGAGTTAGTGTTTGGAATTTGACATTAAAACAGGTACGTATTTGGGTGGCTCCCTTAAAATCACAAGCAAAATAAGAAAGCTTAAAACCATAGTGCATTGATATATCACCTAGCATAGCTTCCGTTTTCCTTCCACTAAATGGTGTCATTTTGAAGAACTGTGGTTATGATTGTTTCCAAGGGAAGGTCATTGCTCAAGAACAAGGTACCAAAACACTTATCACAAGAACCTCTTTCTAGAGATCTCGCCCCTATTGTTACCGTTTCTTACTACCGAAGGTTGGTTGACAGAGAACTTCCAAAGGTACCAGCACAGAGCAGAAGACAAGCGTGATTGACTTCTCAAAAGTCACAAGTGAAAGGTTTTTTCTCTTAACACAATATTTTTTCACCTAACCACATGTGGTCTCTTTCTTTTCCCACCGTGTGGTCTCCACAAGTCTGGCCGGGACAAGGGCATGTTTCGAGGTAAATGACCTAAAAGAGTAGGGTTATAATTTTTGAAGGTTGGTTTCAAAGACAAAAATACAAGTGCAAGCAAGGCTCTAAGCAAAGTCACAAGAGGGGATTTGTTCAAGATCGTACACAAAGAATCTACAAAGGGGCTTCTTACACACATGGGGCTATTGTTAAGAAGGATACATAGCCGAAGTGCATCCAAATTTGAAGAAATGTTGTTAATAAGTGTTGAGGGGGGCTTATTCAAGGAAGCATTGTTACATTTCATCCAAACCACAAGTGTCCATCTCATTCCGGGCAAGCCAGGTGGCCTCGTCTCAATCCAAATAGGGCATTGTTCATAAAAGGCAAAATGCTGGTTTCTTCCAAAGCATAGTTAGGTCAAAATGCCTCCAAAGCAAGACAACAGAGAAATATGACAATGGTGAAGACTGGCAGTAAGCAGAAATCCGCAGGAGGATAGTGATGAACAGCAATGGGCCAAATAGCTTGAGCAACAGCATAAGGATGATGATCAAGAACAACAGCTTTAAGGAGCGCCCGACACGGAAAGAGAAGAAAGACATATCACCCCTTGATATTTTGGCATCGTATTCGGAGACAGTTGCTATGGACCTCGAGGGTCATGCATGCCAATTTTGGGCCTATTTCGGCAACTTTTTGTTTTTCAAAGATTTTTGGGTTTTTGGTCAAAATCCAATTGCGCTCAAGCCTGGGCCGAGGATTTTTCAAGGGAGGATATTATTCATGGATGCCATAATTCCATGAGCAAAGTTCCGCCGATTTTCAAGGAATTTGAAGATCATTCGCCCTCAAATTGGCGAAAAACACCCCCATTTTGCACACCCCGTCCCCCCCGCCATATCGTTGCCATCGCTATTTTCGGGTTTTTTCACATGTACAATTTTGGATGACTTCCGACCTCGGATTGAGTTGGTTCCGCTGCGCCGGAAAAATAGACACGTAAAAGATTTCCAAACAAGCCTCATGAGCCTCATTTCGACATCGGGAAGGCTGCCATTTGCATCCAAGAAGTCGGGGACCTTTTTCTGTGCATAAATATGAAGTATTTTTGTAATTTTTGAACTCCAAAAATCTCGCTTTTCCCAATGTGCGTTAGGCTATTTTTATCATGGGAAAATCATGTAAAGTCAATATAATTTCGTTTTTAGCGCTTTTAAGATATTTTATGAGATATTTTGTGCCTTGGGCTTTGCAAATCCTCAAGGACAAGTTTAGATATTTTGATTCTGGCCAATGGGATAGCTAGTTGCTCCATGAGGTTTTCCTCCCTCAAGCTCATTTATTCCATGGTTCTCTTTGTAAATCGTAGGCCTAACTGAGAGAAGAATTAATGCATTACTGGCATTGAGCTTTGAAGAATACACTTGAGTTATGATGTTTGGATTGCCTCTTGGATGCTTTTGAGGAATGTTGAAGGCTTGTTGGTGGATTCCTTGACATGGTAGAATGGTATAGTGCTTCTTAATGTTGTTTTGTCTTCTAGTTTTCACTCATATTTCATTTTTCTTGCTGCTATAGATCAGTAAAGATTGATTTTGAGACATGCCCATGGAGGCACCTCAAAATCCATGAATCTTCATAGCTTGATGTTTTCTTCTCCCTTAGTTATGCTAAAGAATTCTTAGCTGCTCTTTAGTAACCTAAGGTATTGTTGCTAAGTTTTATTCATCAGTTCCATGTATGTTGAGTAGGATGTATGGTTTGCCCTACCTACCTATCAACTGCCCATAGTTCTGTCCATAAAAATTTCTCTTTGACTGATTTGTTGGTCATTTTGTTGAACCAAGGAGGCCTAGTCCCGATCTAGCCCTTTGCCTAAAACTATGAAAACTTATTTGTCCAAGTGCCCAATGACTTAGAGACTATGTTTAGGCGTTCCGGCATAGTTTATGAGTTGTTAGTTTGTCTCATGTGTTTTCCCCAAAGTCTGATAGCCATTTCCCGAAGTTAGAGGGTCTTATACCTCTATGTATGGTTGGAATGTTTGATTTCTATGTATTGATTAGCTTATAGTTATTCCTAGCATGATTAATGGCTTGCTATTACATGTTTATGTCTGCTATTAACTAGTTTGCACTTGAAATCCCTTGTCTTTCACCAACTTATTGTTCATTTAATCCATTTTGCCCAGAGATCCCTTCTCTTGTGAATCAAATCGGCCCTACAGCAGCTTTACATCATCGCCTCATTAGCTTCCTTGACCTGTTTGACCCCATAGCCCAATTTATCTACATCTTGTTATCCAGTTTATGTATTTGATCAGTTTCATCCCTCACAAACTTAAAAACTAAAAAAAAACCAAAAACACACTTCATAACTAGCCTAATATCAGAACATCGCAAGTAAACACACCTACATCTTCTACACATATAGAGAGAGCCCTCTCTGAGTCCAGGAAGGCTAGGTCCTTGGGCTCCAAAGCTTGGTTTGATGTTACATCGTCATTTGGCTAGCCAATCGGCCAAATCACGGGACCCTAACATAATGGCGATCACGGTGGGACCTATTGAGTACATGACAGTCTAGAAAAATTTTATAGGCTCCTTAGTCCTTCAACTTTTAAACCATCAGCCTCTAGAATCATTTAGTGTAAACTCTTTGTTTCACCATCTTAGCAAAGTGATGAATCAGGTTTATAACACTCTTACATCCTAGGCTGCACATAAAACTCAGAAAAAACCACAAAAAACTCCCTTAGATTGGTTTTTGTCAAGTACTGGTGGTGGACCATACAAATATACCTCAAAACAACTAAAAATCCACCTGGCGACTCCACTAGCCTCCAGTAGGCCTTACTACCTTGCTAAATTTTAGAATTCCATCCGATTTAGCCACCTCATCGCCTCACTAACATAATGGCGATCACGGTGGGACTTATTGAGTACATGACAGTCTAGCAAACTTTTATAGGCTCCTTAGTCCTTCAACTTTTAACTTAAACCATCAGCCTCTAGAATCATTTAGTGTAAACTCTCTGTTTCACCATCTTAGCAAAGTGATGAATCAGGTTTATAACACTCTTACATCCTAGGCTGCACATAAAACTCAGAAAAAACCACAAAAAAACTCCCTTAGATTGGTTTTTGTCAAGTACTGGTGGTGGACCATACAAATATACCTCAAAACAACTAAAAATCCACCTGGCGACTCCACTAGCCTCTAGTAGGCCTTACTACCTTGCCAAATTTTAGAATTCCATCTGATTTAGCTATCCCACCGCTCACTAACATAATGGCGATCACGGTGGGACTCTGAGTGATAAACAACTTAGTTTCCCTAATTTGTCTAGTAGCCTTAAGAATACTATTTGATTGACTTATCCCACCGCTCACTGACATAGTAACGATCACGGTGGGACCTTCCGAGTTAGTGACAGTCTAAGTGCACCGTAGATTTCTCGAAGTCTCAATCAAACTTAGAAAACTTAAGTGTTGCTTGAAGAGTAGAAGCTAACTCTTTCACCATCTTAGCAAAATGATGATTTAGTTATAAGAAGCTCTACCAAACCTCATAAGCACAAAAAACTCAGAAAAACCCCAAAACATTCCCATATTGGCTTTTTGTCATTATTGGTGGTGGATCATACAAATATACCTCAAAATAACTAATTTTCCACCTGGCGACTCCACTAACTTCTAGTAAGCCTTACTATTTCACCAAACTCTAGGCTACTATCCGATAGACCTATCCCATCACTCACTAACATAGCGGGAGATGGTAAGACATTGAGTACATAATAGTCCAGCAAACTCTTATAGACTTTTTGGTCCTTTAGGTACCATAAACAAGCAAGCAGTCCATAAACTCATTTTTTAGAGTAAACTCTTTTTGTTCTCATCACCCTAGCAAAGTGTTGAAACAAGTCTAGAATACTTTAACAAACCATAGGCTGCACATATATTCAGAAAATCCAAAACATTCTCAGATTAGTTACTGGTGGTGGACCATAGCTATCTTCACAAAAACAATCCATTTCCACCTGGCGACTCCACTAATCCATCCCTTTTATTTTGACCATCCTTCGCCTTAGTATAACTTTAGAAAAATCACTCATCCAAAACATTCACCAATATCATTCTCTCTAAACCCTGGATCTAAAACCTGGCTTCACGATGAATCAATACCAGAGCCCATCCAGACCCAAATCCACCTATCATAGTAGATGACCCGGAAAATATTCTGTGGCAAACATCTGAAACCAATCATCTAGCTACCGATAGATCCATCCGTAGAACAAGATCTGTACCTAAAACTCGCAATATCCTTCTAGATTCACCTTCGGAACTAGAGTCATCACAAGCTTTTCCCCGAAGCAAATCATATAGTAGGATAAACTCCGACGATCTTGAACCCCTAAACCCATCACAGAGTCCTATTAGAGAAGCTTCACCCACCACTCCTCCTGATTTCCAGCTTCTTTATCAATTTGGCTTCTATCATCCTAGATCTGCTCAAAACCAGATCACTAGTCCAAGTTCATCCGCTACACCGGTGCAAACCACTTCATTTCAGCCTACTAGTCCCCATCTTGTACACCATCCATTAGCTCCAGTCATGGCAGCCTGGTACGCGCCTTTGGTGCTGCCACCACCTTTAGCTCCTCTCCCAAACAAATATCAGGACAAGATCCCACACTTTACTGGAGAAGACACCACCACACCTCAACAGCATATAAGTAGAATGACTGATGCTTATGAATACCTAGAGGTACAAGACGAGACTGTCCGAATGAGAATATTTGCCCAAAGCCTTGGTGGTGAACCCAAAGCATGGTTCAAAAGCTTAGCTCCAAACAGCATCCATAATATCCCCGAACTGCATCAAATCTTCAGAAATAGGTGGGAAATCCGAAGAAACCCCATTCAAATCCTGTCAGAATATAACATTCTAAAACGAGAAAATGGGGAAAGTGTCCAAGCTTACTGTACTAGGTTCAACAGTGTATATAACTCCCTCCCACCTCATTTCAAACCTCCACTTGGTTTAGCTTTGGCAAAATTTTCTGAGGGTTTTGATCCGGACATGACATATCATCTGAGGGATAAAGATCCACCTACCTTGGAGGAAATGCAACAAATAGCTATAAAAGCAGATGCCAACTTAGCTGAAAAGAGAGCCAGGACTAGATCAGAGAGGAAGGTCACATATAGAGATGAGGTCTCCACGTCGTCACCTTCCCTAGATCCCAGAATAGATGACCTAGTCAAATCCATGGCTAAAATGTGGGAAAAGATCAATGAAAAAGCTCCTGTTAGAGATAACCAGCCAAACCCTCCAATCAGAAACCGAAACCAAAACTTTAGGAGGGAACAGCCCCAAAACAGACCAAGGGATAATGACCAACAGATCAGGCCACCATTCAATGAAAACTATGTAGAAGAAGATGATAGGGACTCAGAACCTATTAATGAACATCATTTAAACCTCATAGGGTCTGACAATGAAGGTGAGGTGTACCTCACCGAAGAAGAACAAGCCTTCTTTTCGCCTGATCAGGATGAAACCAATTATGAGGATCTTGATGACCCTGCCATAGAATTTCAAAATGCTATTGAAGAAGCCCACAGGCAATATGACCTTAGGAGTAAGAGAAACCAAGATAATGTTAAAAGAGGTAACTCTGATACTGCTAAAGCTCCAAATACCATCCTCAAAAGGGCATCAAGCAGTGACCAAATCAAGGTTGAAAAGACTGATCAAAGCCAAGCTAAAGTTACCCAAACTAGCCCTCTCTCATATACTCCTGATACTTCTACCAAGGTCACCAAAACAACTATGGCAAGCAAAACCCCTAAACAAGGTCAACAGGCTCAAAACATAGACAAGGTCTTAACTGAAAAAGTTGAAACAAACATATCTAAACTTCAAATGCCTTTCAGCTTTGAAGGCGAAATCGCTAAGATCAAAATCACCATGCCTCTTACTGAACTCATTGCCCAAAACTCTTATAAATCCCAAGTACTAAAGGTCCTAAATCTAGGGAATGATGCAAACACTGTTAATCTCACTGATGACATTCCTGAAGTATTGTTTGGTCCAAAGATAGAGGGAAAATTCCAAGAGGGAGCCACTCTTCCATTTTACATTAGCCTAAACATCCATGACCAAATCCTCCACAATGCCATGTTGGACTCCGGCGCCTCGCATAATCTTATGCCGAAGGTAGTAATGGAAAGATTAGGCTTGGAAATCACAAGACCATACAAAGACTTATATTCATTTGATTCAAGCAGAGTCCAATGCCCAGGTTTGATCAAGGACCTTTGTTTTAGTCTGGCCCAGATACCCGCGAAACATCTAATCATGGATATAGTAGTGGCAGATATTCCTCCCAAGTACGGGATGCTTCTCTCCAGATCTTGGGGAGCCAAACTCCAAGGGAATATCCAACTAGACATGTCATATGCCACCATTCCTGTGTTTGGTCAGACCAAGATACTCTACCGCGAATCACACATGAAATACATGATTAGCAGTCAAGATAGGCCCGATAACATTCCAATGTGTTCTTTGCGCTCCGACTTAAACTCTTTCATTATGCATATTGATGTAAACTTGGAGGAAGAGTCAGAAGAAGTTGATATAGACTTAGATCCACCACATCAGTTGTCCTTGGTACCTTATGATGAGCTGGACACTCAAAACTACCTTGATCATGAACAGCTGTGCCTTGAAGAAAGTAAGTTTCCTCTCTCCCAAGTAGGATTAGAGCAAGAAGCACAAACTCTCATGTACTATCAAGCAAATTGCTCTAGCTTTAATCAAATGCCAGCAGTAACTTGTGGAAATTTCTTCCGGGTAAAAGCTTTAGAAGACCTTCACATCATAAACCTATTTGGAACCCGGGAGAAAGGGAGTTTAATGTTTCTACCATACCTCAAAGATTTACCATCATGTGACCCTCCTACTGCAAATAAAACTTTGACTATAACCTCAGTAGCTCAACATCTTGAGAAAATGCCTAATAAACTTTTGATGAGCCAGGATGACAGTTATAATCCCGGCATACCTGAACTACTGAAATTGGCTCATATTTTGTCTTTTCATGAAGAACTTAGAAAGGCTAAAATCGGGAATCTCATACAAAATACTAGTTTCTACAGGAAAGACAAGGGAAAACATTGTATCACCACCTTTTCCCCAAAGAACAACTTTAACAGAAACAAACACAGCAAACTGAAACAAACTAAAATGATCAAGGAGAAAAATAATGGCCATAGAATCTGCTTTGATTTTAGAAAGAATACTGCATTTCCATATAACAAAAGTCATGATTGTTCTACTCAAGATCGTGATTCACCATTTGAAAATGTTTCTAATGATGTATTCTTGCAAGATCATCTTTCAAATCATAATAATCAAATTCCTTTACAAAGTAGACAACTTAAAGATTTTTTCCAGTTTGCGGGAGGTAAATCTGATTTCAAGTTCAAAATTGCTAAACCACCCAATATCAGAAATATGTTCATGAAAGCCATGTTCCCAGTGTTAAATTTCTGTGTTGTTTCATACCTTGATGATGTCACTATCTATTTCAAAAATTATCAAGAGTACATACATTACCTGAAGAAAGCATACAGCAAAGAAAGGAGTGGAAATCAGATATTCAGAGAGGTACAGAGGGAGGATACCGGGTTGTTTAGAGATTCTTGCATGAATCCCTATGTCATGTTAGAGAGAGAAAATTTCCCAAATTTTTCTTTTCAAGAGTTAAGTGGGCCTAGGATGAGAGGAGATCCTTACGAGGATAAGATGCTGAAATTCCGTCATTTCCAAGATTTTTGAGTTTGAGACACTTTCAGTCATTGTACATACCATTGTTGAAATATTGAAAAAATAGAAAAGTCAAAAAAAGTAAAAGGCAGAAAAGAGGGCAAGTGAAGATAGAACCAAGGCCCCATGTTCCAAAAAATAGTCTTTCAGAAAGCGAGCGAGTCTAAATGCCGCTACTAGTGCTTCAATGTCTTGTTCAACTATCTAGCCTAATCATAGTTGAGCATGTTTAAATTTATTTGCTGATAAGTTAGTGAGAGCCAAGATAGTCAACATTGTGTAAGATTGACTTATCACAGAGCTTAGATTAGGGAGAGATTCTGGTTCCACATGCCTAAAACAAAACCAAAGAGAGAAGCGAGGGATGAAAAACACATTGTACATCTTAGCCCCGCTTGTCTAGTTTCTTTTGTTGTAAAATAACATTTGTGTGCAGCTTGTCTTTTATGCCGCAAATGCATGACAAATCAGACTGCCTAATCCTGATTTGATCATTTTTCAATTTCATATTGTAGATTAGAGAATGAAATCCTGTCAAACTGCTTAATCTTGACAGTCGATCTAGTTAGGTAGAGAAATGAAGGAGTTCATCAGCTTAATCTGAACTCCTGGCAGATATAAGAGTAGAAATAGATAGGTTCATTTTGCAAAAGGAAAAATATGCATTGTCAAAGGGCTGCTAGTTCAAATGCGCCAAACAGAAGAAAAAATGTTAGGAAAGATAGTAGGGTAGGTAGAGGTATCATTGATGTTAACCATGCTGACACTTTTCAGAAATAACATCAAGAGAAGGGTAAATTTTGCGCCAATGGATAAGGCACTGGTCTTCATAAGCCAAAAATCTGAATTCTGGACATCTCCTGACGAGGAGCTGCCCTCCCCAAATGGAGCCACTGTTAGCCATCAATATTTTTTACATGTTAGTGATGACTATATCTTCAGCTGAGTTTTCTAGAAACTGATTTCCTTATGTCAATATGTCATCCAGAAAACCCTCCCAAAACTTTTTTTGCCTTTCTACCTATTTCAGTCCACCCCTGGCAAAACCAAAGCCTCCTTGTCACAATCCTATCTAACCTCAGCCTTATTGGTTTGCCCATCAGCTTTAAAAAGCAAATCCACATCTGTTTCAAAAGCCTCCCCTATGTTAGGAAGTGGCGTTTTAGGACATCTCACCTTTGGCAATCATCAAAAAGCCAAAAAGCCTTCATCTGCAACAGACCTACCATGACTGATCCCTTACTTTGCAAATGAAATTGACAAACAGCCTTAAGTCACGCCACTCACACCCCCTAGATCTCAGCACTGCATAAAGCCCAATCTCAAGCTGACTAGTAGGTTTTTCACTATTTTCTATGGTTCTACAAAGACAGGAAATATATTTCATCTCATGGAGTAAATTTTTGAGTTTACAGTTAGAGGAACAGCTGCTTCTAAGTGTATTATGAGCCTGAGATGAAGCTGCAAAACAAAAGTCACTCATCAGGACCTTACCGCTCTTTCCAGCATGAAAATCACAGTAAGAAAGGGTCGCCACTGTCTCAGCAAAATGATAAATTGTCAAGGCCCACAACCTCCTTCAATTACAAGCAGAGGGTTAGGGCGCCTCCTTCGTACATAAGCAGAGGGTGCAGGCCAGTGTTGACTCAGAAGGTTGCAGAAGTCTAGGTTTGCCTTTACTGAAACAATGAAACAATATCTTCAGGTTTCATGAATGTAATTGCTGACCATAACAGGAATATAGTGGAAATATGATAAGCTCAAAGGAAAGGGGAGTTTGGCCTGATAAAAGAGCTCATTTCAAACTTGCAAACCATATGGATTGTTGAACTCTAGAAGGACCTGTCATCAGTAAACATCCAAATCATAAGAGGTCTGTTTTGGTTCAAAATCAAATAAGATAGATGTTAACCAATGCTATTACACAGGCAGGAGAAAGTGCTTGGTTTTTTCAAGGAAACACTGACCTTCATAGTCACAAAGTTTGTTTGTTAAATTAATCAATCATGAGATGCAACAAGCCAAATGTTTAATTCACCCTTAGGACAATACAAGGAGACAGTATTACTCTGGCTAGGGTTTCTGCTGACACACAATGATGCTTGCAAGTGAACATGCTTAGACTGATGTTTTCCAAGTGGTATACTTAACATCACCTTCAGAGAAGGCTGTCTCGAAAAAGAATTGTTAAAAAACCTCCAAACACCTTATCTAATGAAGAGCCTCCTCCATGCATGAGTAGAGGGCCAAACTACTGCAGGGTGCTGAAACTGATTGATGCAAGAAAGCAGTGGAAGGATACCAAAGACTGAAACAAGGTCATTACACAGATAAAAGACAGTACTGATGATGTAAGGGTATTGATGCTCCTATTTCAAGTACTATCTGTCAGACAGTACACCTAGAGGAAAGGAGAAGGTATTGAACATATTGTATGCTATCAATGCCAAAGGAGCAGTTGATTTAAAAAGAGTTAAAAGCATCCCATGATCACCTGCCCAGAAATCTAAGGAAATCCCTTCTGAGTAAACAGAAAAGTCTAATGTGAAAAGATGCAACCTAAAAAGTGTATTTTCAGTCCAAAGAAAAATTTGTGAATCACCTGGAAGCAGCAATTTATCACTGGGAAAGTAAAACAGTGGCCAAGGTTAAGTCATAGAATGCATGATGACAGCTATACAATGCGTGAAGAGACAAAGAGAGCGGTTTGAAAAATGGTCGATTTTGAGTTTAAAGGCAAATTATTTCCACTCCCAACATTCAAAAGATAGATATGTCATCGGTAAGGTACCTTCAAGCAGGAAGTTGTTTGAAACAAAAGAAGGGGCGCCTGCCTCAATTGAGAAAGCCATATCCAAATCCAAGTTGGGTCGATAGCAATGGCGCCTTTTTGTGTTCAAAGTTGGAGAAGTTGTCAAAGGCTAAAAAGCCTTTGTAAAAGATATATTTCCATAACCCGGCCTTGTCCTTCCAAAGAAAGAAGCGGAGTGTCAACTCGGGTGAGGATTATTGTTCCAGTCTACATATGCAAATGAAATACCCACAGTTTGAAAAACAAAACAGATTTCCAAAAGCCTACGTTACGTTTCCAAGCAAGGTAACCGTTGACAAAGGGTTTGAAAATAACATAAAGGTTTAAGTATGAGAGGAGGAATGTAATTTTCAAAAGCCGAAGACGTTTTGGCCTCCCTGTCACCAAAGAAATAGTTTTCGGGTCATCAGGCAGAAGTTAAAACTGTTTTAGGGCGACGCGACGGGCCTGGAATGTGGCGCGACGTGCCTGGGCATCGTTTTGTAAAGGTTTCCTTCTTCGGCGCGACGGGCCTGTAGGTGGGCGCGACGTGCCTGTAGGTGGCCGCCCGACCACCCGACAGGTCGACCCAACAGGCCCGACAAGAGTTTCCTCTGCGCGACGGGTTTGTTATCAAGGTTGCCGCGCGTCTTTTTCAAGCTGTCCAAGGTTTCTTACCTCCTTTCAAGCAAACATCCATAAAATTTGAGGTATTTTTATGAACTCCCATCGATTGCAAGGTGTTATTAAGTGACCAAAATGTTTGAAAAACCCGGACCTTGCCATTAATGCTAAAAACAAGAGCGATTTCTGAGTGAGAGGAGGTAATTGAAATACGGATTTTATGGTTGGAAACCGGTTGTGTCGTTTTCAAATCATTGTATTTATTGAAGGCAGAGGTATACAAGTGATGTTTGATTTCTTAAAACTTCACAAGAAAAAGTGTCCCTCATAAAGCACTGTGTATTGTTAATCTAGGTCTGCCCTATTTCTTCACCTCATTATCATGTTGAAAAAGTTAACGAGAGAGTTTTACGTAGGTGAATGTTACATTGAGGGGCAGATTTAATTAATGTCTTTCTAGCTCTAGAGGCAGAAGTGTAAAAGCAGTTTTTGTTCTCTTAAAACTTCACAAAGAAAGTGGCCTTTTTTCTGAAGAACAGTTTGTTAGTGTTTGAAATTTGACATTAAAACAGAGGTGCAGGTATTTGGGTGGCTCTCTTAAAACTCACAAGGAAAAAAGGGTGTTTTCTAAAAACCATAGTACATTGATATATCACCTAGCATAGCTCGGCTTTTTCTTCCACTGAATGGTGTCATTTTGAAGAACGGTGGTTGTGATATGTTTCGAGGGAAGGTCATTTCTAAAGAGCGGGGCCAAAACAACATCCATGACAACTCTTTTCTAGAGATCTGCCTATTTCACTTGTTTTCACTATTGAAGGTTAGTTGTGAGAGAACTTCCAAAGATGTGACATGGTAGAGACGAGAGGTGGTTGATCTTGGATTTGAACAAGGCGGGGTATATAGGTGTTGATGGACTATTTAAACTCACAAATTTGAAAATAGTTCCTGGCTGAAGCAGAGAGTGTGTTCTCTAAACCACTGTTGCACTTATCTTGCACCTAAACTAAGTCTGCTTGTTCATTACACTACATTGTCATTCTGAAGATTGTTGAACAGAGTAATTTTGAGGGTGGAATAAGGCCATGTTCTAGAAGGCATTTGTTGATGATCAAGTTTACATTAAGAGCAGAGTTATAAAGGCAGTGATTGACTTCGCAAAAAGTCACAAGTGAAAGGTTTTTCCCTTAACACAGTGGGCTAATTTTTCACCTAACCACATGGTCTCTTTTCTTTTCCCACTGTGTGGTCTCCACAGAAGTCTGCTGACAAGGGCATGTTTCGAGGTAAATGACCTAAAAGAGTAGGGTTATAATTTTTGAAGGTTGGTTTCAAAGACAAAAATACAAGTGCAAGCAGGCCTCTAAGCAAAGTCACAAGAGGGGATTTGTTCAAGACTGTGCACAAAGAATCTACAAAGCAGTTCTTACACATAGTGCCATTGTTAAGAAGGATACATAGCTGAAGTGCATCCAAATTTGAAGAACTATTGTTAATAAGTGTTGAGGGGGGCTTATTCAAGGAAGCATTGTTACATTTCATCCAAACCACAGTGTCCATATCTGTCCAAGCAGTTTGGTGGCCTGTCTTAATCCAGCAGAGCATTCCTCATATAGTGAAGGCAGTTTACCTCTTCCAAGGTTTATTTCAAAGACAGAATGCCTCCCAAACGAGATCACAAAGGCGGACAACATAAGAGATATGAGCCTATCTCCATAGAAGACATCAATGCTCATCCCTCAGTACTTTTCAATTTCCATGAGGTAGGCTGTCTTGATTTCTGTCAAAGGATAGAGGAAGTCAAGAGTTTCTCACCACTTACGCATTTGTGTGCTTTGAGATTCAAGGACAAACACTTCCAGCTTACAGATCTTGACTTCAAAATCTCTCCAAGGTATGTATCCAAAGCTACCAAGATCCCGTATCATGGTGAAAAGTGGTTTAAACAAGCACATCTTGATTTGGAGGACTATAAGCCTTTCATCAAGCCGGAACATAGGGAGAACATCACTGCTATTTTTCCTTTCTCCTATCTTCTTGACAGTTATGCTCCACTGATGAAGGCCATAATGAGATATTTCACTTGTGAAGGGAGGTTTAGCCAAATATTTTCCTATCATATTCGCTTGTTGATGCATTTTACCAGGAGCAGGCAATTAAACCTTCCATACTTTTTGTCCAAGAGCATAGAGAAAATGGCAGCTACTGTCCAAAAGAAAGCTCCACCTCAGCAAATCCCTTCTCTCTTTCACCATTCCTTGATCAAGATCATCTTCTTGCACCAGTTGGAGAAGAAAGGGGTTTCATGGGAGTCATTCATTAGCCATGACGATTTCGCCACTGTCCCTCCTGTTCATGTGTCTCCTAGTCAGCCTGTCCATCGCCCAGTGCCTTTATCTAGTAGGCCTACCCTTAAAAAACTCAAGATGATCACTGGGCAGCCAAGTACACAAGGAGAAGGAGAGGGCAGTGAGCCACAGGGAGAAAAGGAGGATGATGAGCAGCAGCAGCCAGATTTAGAGGGACAGTAGCAGTTGGATATCATTGGACAGCAGCTAGAGGTTGATGAACAGCATCAAATTCAGGGAGAGGGACAGCAGCAGATAGAGGTTGAAGAGCAGCAGGTTGAGCAAACACTTGAAACATCTTTTGAGCCACAAGCTGAACAGGATGTTGAGGAAGGACAACAAGCTGAGGCTGCCTCCTTAATGGTGACCAAAACTGTCCCTAAGAAGGGGAAATTGCCCAAAAGGACAACTCCTAGCTTGCCAAGGAGAAAGAGCGCTAGATTGACCTTCAAAGGCAAAAGTACAATTGGAGAAAGCGCCAAGCATGGAGGTAAATTAGCTATCATCCCTATCCCAAGCGATGACAGCGACAATGAGGCACGCATCCTTGAAAATCTCCTCATTCACAAAGAAGGGAAAATTGAGGTGTTACAAGAAGATCTCCAAAGGGCAAGGAACTTCAATCATTTCTTGGAGGTTGAGAACAAACAAATGAAGTTTCATGCAGCCATTCATGAGGCAAGGGCCGTCAAGTACAAAAAGGAGGCAGAAAGGGCGCAAGTAAGAATTGAAGAGCTTATTGGCGAATTTGATGATGAAGAAGAGGAGGACCAGCCTAGGCGAAAGAGGCCTAGAACCATCGGGCTTAGGAGAGCCTTGGAGAAACAGAAGGCTGAAGAACAAGCTCAATTCGAAGCTTTTCCTCTCACTACCCTCTTTGAGCAAGAAATTGAGGAAAACAAGGAAGCTTGGCTTGAGAGGGCTAACCAGCATTTGGAGACAAAGCTTGAGAAGGAAAACAGGGATCTTGAGCTACAGAGGAGGAGAACCCTTCACTTTCGGAAGCTAAACCAATTCGCCAGGCGCAAATTGAAGGTGGCACAAGAAAAATTGAAGAAATTGAAGGAGAGGCGCCTAGCACGGAAAGAGGCAAAAAGCATATCAGCCCTCGATATTTTAGTTTCAGCTTCGGAACATGTCTCTATGGACCCTTGAGGGTCATCCATGCCAATTTTGGGCCTGTTTCGAAAACTTTTTGTTTTTTGGCATTTTTGGGGTTTTCGCCAAAAACTCATAAATGCGCCATTTCAGTTTGAAGAGTCGTCAAGGGAGGAGGGTGATGCCAATGGATTCCATAATTTCATGAGCAGCTCTCCAGCGATTTTCAGGGCATTTGAAGATCATTCGCCCCTCCAAATTGGCGAAAAACCGCCTCATTTTGCACATTCTGCCCGCCCTATCAGCAGCCTGCTATTTTCTGGGTTTTTGCACACAGGTACAGTTTTGAGGGACTTTCAGAGATCAGATTGAGATGATTCCACTTGAATTGGAAAGCAGACACAGAGAGATTTCCAACGAGCCATCATGAGCCTCATTTCGACATCGGGAAGGCTTCTATTTGCATCCAGCAAGTCAGGGGACCTTTTTCAGGCATAAATATGAAGTATTTTTGTAATTTTTGAACTCCAAAAATCTGCTTTTCCCAAATGTGCGTTAAGCTATTTTTATCATGGGAAAATCATGTAAAGTCAATATAATTTCCGTTTTTAGCGGTTTTTTAGATATTTTATGGGATATTTTGTGCCTTGGGCTTTGCAAAGCCTCAAGGACAAGTTTAGATATTTTGACTTGGCCAATGGGATAGCTAGTTGCTCCATGAGGTTTTCCTCCTTCTAGCCTATTTATCCCATGATTCTCATTGTAAATGAAGAGGCTGAACTTGAGAAAAGAATTAATGCATTGGTCATATGAGCTTTGAAGAATACACTTGAGTTATGATGTTTGGATTGCCTCTTGGATGCTTTTGAGGAATGTTGAAGGCTTGTTGATGGATTCCTTGACATGGTAGAATGATATAGTGCTTCTTAATGTTGTTTTGTCTTCTAGTTTTCACTCATATTTCATTTTCTTACTGCTATAGATCAGTAAAGATTGATTTTGAGACATGCCCATGGAGGCACCTCAAAATCCCTGAATCTTCATAGCTTGATGTTTTCTTCTCCCTTAGTTATGCTAAAGAATTCTTAGCTGCTCTTTAGTAACCTAAGGTGTTGTTGCTAAGTTTTATTCATCAGTTCCATGTATTTTGAGTAGGATGTATGGTTTGCCCTACCTACCTATCAGCTGCCCATAGTTCTGCCCATAAAACTTTCTCTTTGACTGATTTGTTGATCATTTTGTTGAACCAAGGAGGCCTAGTCCCGATCTAGCCCTTTGCCTAAAACTATGAAAACTTATTTGTCCAAGTGCCCGATGACTTAGAGACTATGTTTAGGCGTTCCGGCATAGTTTATGAGTTGTTAGTTTGTCTCATGTGTTTTCCCCAAAGTCTGATAGCCTTTTCCCGAAGTTAGAGGGTCTTATACCTCTATGTATGGCTGGAATGTTTGATTTCTTATGTATTGATTAGCTTATAGTTATTCCTAGCATGATTAATGGCTTGCTATTACATGTTTATGTCTGCTATTAACTAGTTTTCACTTGAAATCCCTTGTCTTTCACCAACTTATTGTTCATTTAATCCATTTTGCCCAGAGATCCCTTCTACCGTGAATCAAATCGGCCCTACAGCAGCTTTACATCATCACTTCATAGCTTCCTTGACCTGTTTGACCCCATAGCCCAATTTATCTACATCTTGTCATCCAGTTTATGTATTTGATCAGTTTTATCCCTCACAAACTTAAAAACTTAAAAACTAAAAAAACCAAAAACACACTTCATAACTAGCCTAATATCAGGAAATCGCAAGTAAACACACCGACATCTTTTACACTTATAGAGAGAGCCCTCTCTGAGTCCGGGAAGGCTAGGTCCTTGGGCTCCAAAGCTTGGTTTGATGTTACATCGTCATTTGGCTAGCCAATCGGCCAAATCACGGGACCCTAACATAATGGCGATCACGGTGGGACCTATTGAGTACATGACAGTCTAGCAAACTTTTATAGGCTCCTTAGTCCTTCGACTTTTAACTTAAACCATCAGCCTCTAGAATCATTTAGTGTAAACTCTCTGTTTCACCATCTTAGCAAAGTGATGAATCAGGTTTATAACACTCTTACATCCTAGGCTGCACATAAAACTCAGAAAAAACCACAAAAAACTCCCTTAGATTGGTTTTTGTCAAGTACTGGTGGTGGACCATACAAATATACCTCAAAACAACTAAAAATCCACCTGGCGACTCCACTAGCCTCTAGTAGGCCTTACTACCTTGCCAAATTTTAGAATTCCATCTGATTTAGCTATCCCACCGCTCACTAACATAATGGAGATCACGGTGGGACTTATTGAGTACATGACAGTCTAGCAAACTTTTATAGGCTCCTTAGTCCTTCGACTTTTAACTTAAACCATCAGCCTCTAGAATCATTTAGTGTAAACTCTCTGTTTCACCATCTTAGCAAAGTGATGAATCAGGTTTATAACACTCTTACATCCTAGGCTGCACATAAAACTCAGAAAAACCACAAAAAACTCCCTTAGATTGGTTTTTGATAGTATTGGTGGTGGACCATACAAATATACCTCAAAACAACTAAAAATCCACCTGGCGACTCCACTAGCCTCCAGTAGGCCTTACTACTTTGCTAAATTTTAGAATACCATCCGATTTAGCCACCTCATCGTCACCCTAACATAATGGCGATCACGGTGGGACCCTGAGTGATAAACAACTTAGTTTCCCTAATTTGTCTAGCAGCCTTAAGAATACTATTTGATTGACTTATCCCACCGCTCACTGACATAGTAACGATCACGGTGGGACCTTCCGAGTTAGTGATAGTCTAAGTGCACCTTAGATTTCTCGAAGTCTCAATCAAACTTAGAAAACTTAAGTGTTGCTTGAAGAGTAGAAGCTAACTCTTTCACCATCTTAGCAAAATGATGATTTAGTTATAAGAAGCTCTACCCAAACCTCATAAGCACAAAAAAACTCAGAAAAACCCCAAAACATTCCCAGATTGGCTTTTTGTCAGTATTGGTGGTGGACCATACAAATATACCTCAAAACAACTGATTTTCCACCTGGCGACTCCACTAACTTCTAGTAAGCCTTACTATTTCACTAAACTCTAGGCTACTATCCGATAGACCTATCCCATCACTCACTAACATAGCGGGAGATGGTAAGACATTGAGTACATAATAGTCCAGCAAACTCTTATAGACTCTTTGGGCCTTTAGGTACCATAAACAAACAAGCAGTCCATAAACCCATTTTTAGAGTAAACTCTTTTTTGTTCTCATCACCCTAGCAAAGTGTTGAAACAAATCTAGGATACTTTAACAAACCATAGGCTGCACATAAAACTCAGAAAATCCAAAAACATTCTCAGATTAGTTATTGGTGGTGGACCATAGCTATCTTCACAAAAACAACCCAGTTCCACCTGGCGACTCCACTAAACCATCCCTTTTATTTTTGACCATCCTTCGCCTTAGTATAACTTTAGAAAAATCACTCATCCAAAACATTCACCAATACCATTCTCTCTGAACCCTGGATCTAAAATCTGGCTTCGCGAAGAATCAATACCAGATCCCATCCAGACCCAAATCCCCCTATCATAGTAGATGACCCAGAGAAGATTCTGTGGCAAGCTTCTGAAACTGATCATCTAGCTGCCGATAGATCCATCCGTAGAACAAGATCTGTACCTAAACATCGCACTAGCTTACTAGATTCACCTTTGGAACCAGAGCCATCACAAACTCTTCCCAGAAGCAAATCATATAGTAGGATAGACTTTGACGATCTTGAACCCCTAAGCCCACCATAGAGTCTTATTAGAGAAGCTTCACCCACCACTCCTCCTGATTTCCAACTTCTTTATCAATTTGGCTCCTATCATCCCAGATCTGCTCAAAACCAGATCACTAGTCCAAGTTCATCCGCTACACCTGGTCAAACCACCACTGTTCAAACCACTTCATTTCAGCCTACTAGTCCCCATCTTGTACATCATCCATTAGCTCCAGTCATGGCAGCCTGGTACGCACCTTTGGTGCTGCCACCACCTTTAGCTCCTCTCCCAAACAAATATCAAGACAAGATCCCTCACTTTACTGGAGAAGACACCACCACACCTCAACAGCATATAAGTAGAATGACTGATGCTTATGAATACCTAGAGGTACAAGACGAGACTGTCTGAATGAGAATATTTGCCCAAAGTCTTGGTGGTGAACCCAAAGCATGGTTCAAAAGCTTAGCTCCAAACAGTATCCATGATATCCCAGAACTACATCAAATCTTCAGAAATAGGTGGGAAATTCGAAGAAACCCCATTCAAATCCTGTCAGAATATAACAATCTAAAACGGGAAAATGGGGAAAGTGTCCAAGCTTACTGTACTAGGTTCAACAGTGTATATAACTCCCTCCCACCTCATTTCAAACCTCCACTTGGTTTAGCTTTGGCAAAATTTCCTGAGGGTTTTGATCCGGACATGACATATCATCTGAGAGACAAAGATCCCCCTAACTTGGAGGAAATGCAACAAATAGCTATAAAAGCAGATGCCAACTTAGCTGAAAAAAGAGCTAGGACTAGATCAGAAAGAAAGGTCACATATAGGGATGAGGTCTCCACTTCGTCACCTTCCCTAGATCCCAGAATAGATGACTTAGTCAAATCCATGGCTAAAATGTGGGAAAAGATCAATGAAAAAGCTCCTGTTAGGGACAACCAGCCAAACCCTCCAATCAGAAACCGAAACCAAAACTTTAGGAGGGAACATCCCCAAAACAGACCAAGGGATAATGACCAACAGATCAAGCCACCATTCAATGAAAACTATGTAGAAGAAGATGATAGGGACTCAGAACCTATTGATGAACATCATTTAAACCTCATAGGGTCTGACAATGAAGGTGAGGTGTACCTCACCGAAGAAGAACAAGCCTTCTTTTCGCCTGATCAAAATGAGACCAATTATGAAGATCTTGATGACCCTGCCATAGAATTTCAAAATGCTATTGAAGAAGCCCACAGGCAATATGACCTTAGGAGCAAGAGAAACCAAGATAATGTCAAGAGAGGTAACTCTGATACTGCTAAAACCCCAGATACCATCCTCAAAAAAGCATCAAGTAGTGACAAAATCAAGGTTGAAAAGACTGATCAAAGCCAAGCTAAAATTACCCAAACTAGTCCTCTCTCATATACTCCTGATACTTCTACCAAGGTCACCAAAACAACTATGGTAAGCAAAATCCCTAAAGAAGGTCAACAAACTCAGAACATAGACAAGGTCTTAGCTGAAAAAGCTGAAACAAACATATCTAAACTTCAAGTGCCTTTTAGCTTTGAAGGCGAAATCGCTAAGATCAAAATCACCATGCCTCTTACTGAACTCATTGCCCAAAACTCTTATAAATCTCAAGTACTAAAGGTCTTAAATCTAGGGAATGATGCAAACACTGTTAATCTCACTGATGACATTCCTGAAGTTTTGTTTGGTCCAAAGATAGAGGGAAAATTCCAAGAGGGAGCTACTCTTCCATTTTACATTAGCTTAAACATCCACGACCAAATCCTCCATAATGCCATGCTAGACTCCGGCGCCTCGCATAATCTTATGCCAAAGGTAGTAATGGAAAGATTAGGCTTGGAAATCACAAGACCATACAAAGACTTGTATTCATTTGATTCAAGCAGAGTCCAATGCCTAGGTTTGATCAAAGACCTTTGCTTTAGTCTGGCCCAAATACCCGCGAAACATCTAATCATGGATATAGTAGTGGCAGATATTCCTCCCAAGTACGGGATGCTTCTCTCCAGATCTTGGGGAGCCAAACTCCAAGGGAATATCCAACTAGACATGTCATATGCCACCATTCCTGTGTTTGGTCAGACCAGGATACTCTATCGCGAATCACACATGAAATACATGATTAGCAGTCAAGATATGCCCGATAACATTCCAATGTGTTCTTTGCGCTCCGACTTAAACTCTTTCATTATGCATATTGATGTAAACTTGGAGGAAGAGTCAGAAGAAGCTGATATAGACTTAGATCCGCCACATCAGTTGTCCTTGGTACCTTATGATGAGCTGGACACTCAAAACTACCATGATCATGAACAACTGTGTCTTGAGGAAAGTAAGTTTCCCCTCTCCAAAGTAGGATTAGAGCAAGAAGCACAAACCCTCATGTACTATCAAGAAAATTGCTCTAGCTTTAGTCAAACACCAGCAGTAACTTGTGGAAATTTCTTCCGGGTAAAAGCTTTAGAAGACCTACACATCATAAACCTATTCGGAACCCGAGAGAAAGAAAGTTTAATGTTTCTACCATACCTCAAAGATTTACCATCATGTGACCCTCCTACTGCAAATAAAACTTTGACCATAACCTCAGTAGCTCAACATCTTGAGAAAATGCCAGATGCATTTCTAATAGCAAGAATGACAGTTATGATCCCAGCATACCTGAACTATTGAAATTGGCTCATATTTTATCCTTTCATGAAGAACTTAGAAATGCTAAAATCCGGAATCTCATGCAAAATACTAATTTCTACAGAAAAAACAAGGGAAAACATTGTATCACTACCTTTTCCTCAAAGAACAACTTTAACAAAAGCAAACACAACAAACTGAAACAAACTGAAATGATCAAAAATAAAACTAGTGGCCCTAGAATCTGCTTTGATTTTAGAAATAATATTGCATCTCCATATAACAAAAATCATGTTTTTTCTACCTAATATCATGATTCACCAATTGAAAATACTTTTAATCATGTATTCTTGCAAGATCATCTTTCAGATCATAATCATCAAATTCCTTTGCAAAGTAGACAACTTAAAGATTTTTTCCAGTTTGCGAGAGGTAAATCTGATTTCAAGTTCAAAATTGCTAAACCACCCAATATCAGAAATCTGTTCATGAAGGCCATGTTTCCAGTTTTAAATTTCTGTATTTTTGCATACCTTGATGATGTCATTATCTTTTTCAAAAATGACCAAGAGTACATACACTACCTGAAGAAAGCATACAATAAGGAAAGGAGTGGAAATCAGATATTCAGAGAGGTACAAAGGGAGGATACTGGACTATTTAGAGATTCTTGCATGAATCCCTATGTTATGTTAGAGAGAGAAAATTTCCCAAATTTTTCTTTTCAAGAGTTAAGTGGGCCAAGGGTGAGAGGAGATCCTTACGAGGATAAGATGCTGAAATTCCGTCATTTCCAAGATTTTTGATTTGAGACACTTTCAGTCATTGTACATACCATTGTTTGAAATATTGAAAAAATAGAAAAGTCAAAAACAATAAAAGATAGAAAAGTCAAAAACAGTAAAAAGCAGAAAAGAGGGCAAGTAAAGATAAAACAGAGGCCCCATGTTCCAAAAAATAGTCTTTCGGAAAGCGAGCAAGTCTAAATGCCGCTACTAGTACTTCAATGTCTTGTTCAGCTATCTAGCCTAATCATAGCTGAGCATGTTTAAATTTATTTGTTGATAAGTTAGTGAGCGCCAAGATAGTCAACATTGTGTAAGATTGACTTATCACAGAGCTTAGATTAGGGAGAGATTCTGGTTCCACATTCCTAAAACAGAACCAAAGAGAGAAGCAAGGGATGAAAAACACATTGTACATCTTAGCCCCGCTTGTCTATGTTCCTTTGTTGCAGAATAACATTTGTGTGCAGCTTGTCTTTTATGCCGCAAATGCATGACAAATCAGACTGCCTAATCCTGATTTGATCATTTTTCAATTTCATGTTGTAGATTAGAGAATGAAATCCTGTCAAACTGCTTAATCTTGACGGTCGATCTAGTTAGGTAGAGAAATGAAGGATTTCATCAGCTTAATCTGAACTCCCGGCAGATATAAGAGTAGAAATAGATAGTTTCATTTTGCAAAAAGAAAAAATATGCATTGTCAAAAGGCTGCTAGTTCAAATGCGCCAAACAGAAGAAAAAATGTTAGGAAAGATAGTGGGGTAGGTAGAAGTATCATTGATGTTAAACATGCTGACACTTTTCAGAAATAACATCAAGAGAAGGGTAAATTTTGTGCCAATGGATAAGGCACTGGTCTTCATAAGCCAAAAATCTGAATTCTGGACACCTCCTGACGAGGAGCTGCCCTCCCCAAATGGAGCCACTGTTAGCCATCAATATTTTTTGGATGTTAGTGATGACTATATCTTCAGCTTAGTTTTCTAGAAACTGATTTCCTTATGTCAATATGTCATCCAGAAAACCCTCCCAAAACTTTTTTTTGCCTTTCTACCTATTCAGTCCACCCCTAGCAAAACCACAACCTCCTTGTCAACAATCCTATCTAACCTCAGCCTTATTTACCTGCCCATCAGCCTTAAAAGGCAAATCCACATCTGTTTCAAAGGTCTCCCCTATGTTAGGAAGTGGCGTTTTAAGACACCTCACCTTTGGCAATCATCAAAAAAGCCAAAAAATCCTTCATCTGCAGCAAACCTACCATGACTGATCCCTTACTTTGCAAATGAAATTAACAAACAGCCTTAAGTCGCGCCACTCACACCCCCTAGATCTCAGCACTGCATAAAGCCCAATCTCAAGCTGACTAGTAGGTTTTTCATTGTGTTCTATGGTTCTACAAAGACATGAAATTTATTTCATCTCATGGAGTAAATGTTTGAGTTTACAGTTAGAGGAACAGCTGCTTCTAAATGTATTGTGAGCCTGAGATGAAGCTGCAAAACAAAAGTCACTCATCAGGACCTTACAGCTCTTTCCAGCATGAAAATCACAGTAAGAAAGGGTCGCCACTATCTCAGCAAAATGGTAAATTGTCAAGGCCCAGAACCTCCTTCATTTACAAGCAGAGGGTTAGGGCACCTCCTTCATACATAAGCAGAGGGCGCAGGCCAGTGTTGAGTCAGAAGGTTGCAGAAGTCCAGGTTTGCCTTTACTAAAACAATGAAACAATATCTTCAGGTTTCATGAATGTAATTGCTGACCATAACAGGAATGGAGCTTGAAATATGCTAGCTCAAAAGAAAAGAGAGTTTTCCCTGATAAAGGAGACCATCTGAAACTTTCAAGTCAGGTGAATGGTTGAAACTTTAGAAGGCCTGTCATCAGTAAACATCCAAATCATAAGAGGCCTGTTTTGTTCAAAATCAAATAGAACAGAAGGTCAACAATATCATTACACAAGCGGGAGAAAGTGCTTGGTTTCTTCAAGGAAACACTGATCTTCATAGTCACAAAGTTTTTTTGTTAAAATAATCAATCATAAGATGCAACAAGCCAAATGTTTAATTCACCCTTAGGACAATGCAGGGAGACAGTATTACTCTGGCTAGGGTTTCTGCTGACATACAATGATGCTTGCAAGTGAACATGCTTAGACTGATGTTTTCCAAGTGGTCTACTTAACATCACCTTCAGAGAAAGGTTGTCTCGAAAAGGAATTGTTAAAAAACCTTCAAACACCTTATCTAATGAAGAGCCTCCTCCATGCATGAGTAGAGGGCCAAAGCTACTACAGGTGCTGAAACTGATTGATACAAGAAAGAGCAGTAGAAGGATACCAAAGACTCAATCAAGGTCATTACACAGATAAAAGACAGTACTGATGATGTAAGGGTATTGATACTCCTATTTCAAGAACTATCTGTCAGACAGTACATCTAGAGGAAAGGAGAAGGTATTGAACATATTGTATGCTATCAATGCCAAAGGAGCAGTTGATTTAAAAAGAGTTAAAAGCATTCCATGATCACCTGCCCAGAAATCTAAGGAAATCTCTTCTGAGTAAACAGAAAAGTCTAATGTGAAAAGATGCAACCTAAAAAGTATATTTTCAGTCCAAAGAAAAACTTGTGAATCACCTGGAAGAAGCAATTTATCACTGGGAAAGTAAAACAGTGGCCAAGGTTAAGTCATAGAATGCATGATGACATCTATACAATGCTGTGAATAGACAAAGAGGCAGTTTGATAAATGGTCAGTTTTTGAGTTTAAAGGCAAGTGCATTCCTCCCAACATTCAAAAGATAGATATGTCATCAGTAAGGTACCTTCAAGTAGGAAGTTGTTTGAAACAAAAAGAAGGCGCATTTTGAAATTGAGAAGCCATATGTAAATCCAAGTTGGGTCAGTAAACTTGGCGCCTTTTGTGTTCAAAGTTGGAGAAGCTGTCAAAGGCTAAAGCACTGTAAAGATAGATTTCCATAACCAGCCTTGTCCTTCAAAGAAAGAGCAGTGTCTAGCTCGGGTCAGAGTTATTGTTCAAGTCTACATATGCAAAATGAAATACCCACAGTTTGAAAAACAAAACAGATTTCCAAAAGCCTACGTTACGTTTCCAAGCAAGGTAACCGTTGACAAAGGGTTTGAAAATAACATAAAAGTTTAAGTATGAGAGGAGGAATGTCATTTTCAAAAGCCGAAGACATTTTGGCCTCCCTGTCACCAAAGAAATAGTTTTCGGGTCATCAGGCAGAAGTTAAAACTGTTTTAGGGCGGCGCGACGGGCCTGGAATGTGGCGCGACGTGCCTGGGCGTCGTTTTGTAAAGGTTTCCTTCTTCGGCGCGACGGGCCCGCCAGGTGGGCGCGGCCGTACGCGAGTGGCCGCGGAGCCACCGTGGTCGGCCCGCCGAGCCCGCGAGAGTTTCCTCTGACGGGTTTGTTATCAAAGTTGCCGCGCGTCTTTTTCAAGATGTCCAAGGTTTCTTACCTCCTTTCAAGCAAACATCCATCAAGTTTGAGGTATTCTACGAATACCCCATCAAATGCAAAGTGTTGATAAGTGACCGAAATGTTTGAAAAACCTAGACATTGCCATTATAGCTAAAAACAAGGGCAATTTTTCTATACAGTGAGATGAGGTAATTGAAATACGGATTTTTATGGTTGGAAACCAGTTTGTGTCGTTTTCAAATCATTGTATTTATTGAAGGCAGAGGTATACAAAGTGATGTTTGATTTCATAAAACTTCACAAGAAAAGTGTCCCTCATAAAAGCACTATTGTTAACCTAGGTTTGCCCTTTTTCTTCACCTCATTATCATGTTGAAAAGCTGATTGACAGAGAGTTTTCTGAGGGTGAATGTTACATTGAGGGGCAGATTTAATTAATGTCTTTCTAGCTCTAGAGGCAGAAGTGTAAAAGCAGTTTTTGTTCTCTTAAAACTTCACAAAGAAAGGGGCATTTTTTCTGAAGAACAGTTTGTTAGTGTTTGAAGGGTGACATTAAAACGAGAGGTGCGGTATTTGGGTGGCTCTCTTAAAACTCACAAGCAAAAAAGGGTGTTTTCTAAGAACCATAGTACATTGATATATCACCTAGCATAGCTCTGCTTTTTCTTCCACTGAATGGTGTCATTTTGAAGAACTGTGGTTGTGATATGTTTCGAGGGAAGGTCATTTCTAAAGAGCAGGGTACCAAAACACTTATCACAGCAACTCTTTTCTAGAGATCTGCCCCTATTTCACTGTTTTTCACTATTGAAGGTTAGTTGACATAGAACTTCCAAAGATGACGGCATGGTAAAGGACAGAGGTGGTTGATGCTGGATTTAAACATTAAAGGCAGGGTATATAGGTGTTGATGGACTATTTAAACTCACAATTTTGAAAATAGTTCCTGGCTGAAGCGGAGAGTGTGGTCTCTAAACCACTGTTGCACTTATTTTTTTCACCTAAACTAAGTCTGCTTGTTCATTACACTACATTGTCATTCTGAAGATTGTTGAACAGAGTAATTTTGAGGGTGAAATAAGGCCATGTTCTAGAAGGCATTTGTTGATGATCAAGTTTACATCAAGAGCAGAGTTATAAAGGCAGTGATTGACTTCTCAAAAAGTCACAAGTGAAAGGTTTTTCCCTTAACACAGTGGGCTAATTTTTCACCTAACCACAGGGTCTTTTTTCTTTTCCCACTGTGTGGTCTCCACAGAAGTCTGTTAACAGGGGCATGTTTCAAGGTAAATGACCTAAAAAGCAGGGTTATTATTTTTGAAGTTTGGTGTTGAAGACCCAAATGCAAGTGTAAGCAGGCCTCTAACAAAGTCACAAGAGGGGATTTGTTCAAGACTGTGCACAAAGAATCTACAAAGCAGTTCTTACACATAGTGCCATTGTTAAGAAGGATACATAGCTGAAGTGCATCCAGATTTGAAGAACTGTTGTTAATAAGTGTTGAGGGGGGCTTAGTCAAGGAAGCATTGTTACATTTCATCCAAACCACAGTGTCCATATCTATCCAAGCAGTTTGGTGGCCTGTCTCAATCCAGCAGAGCATTCCTCATATAGTGAAGGCAGTTTACCTCTTCCAAGGCTTATTTCAAAGACAGAATGTCTCCAAAACGAGATCACAAAGGCGGACAACATAAGAGATATGAGCCTATCTCCATAGAAGAAATCAATGCTCATCCCTCAGTACTTTTCAATTTCCATGAGGTAGGCTGTCTTGATTTCTGTCAGAGGATAGAGGAAGTCAAGATTTTTTCGCCACTTACACATTTGTGCGCTTTGAGGTTCAAGGACAAACACTTCCAGCTTGCAGGTCTTGACTTCAAAATCTCTCCAAGGTATGTATCCAAAGCTACCAAGATCCTGTATCATGGTGAAAAGTGGTTTAAACAAGCGCATCTTGATTTGGAGGACTATAAACCTTTCATCAAGCCGGAACATAGGGAGACCATCACTGCTATTTTTCCTTTCTCCTATCTTCTTGACAGTTATGCTCCACTGATGAAGGCCATAATGAGATATTTCACTTATGAAGGGAGGTTTAGCCAAATATTTGCCTATCATGTTCGCTTGTTGATGCATTTTACCAGGAGCAGGCAATTAAACCTTCCATACTTTTTGTCCAAAAGCATAGAGAAAATGGCAGCTACTGTCCAAAAGAAAGCTCCACCTCAGCAAATCCCTTCTCTCTTTCACCATTCCTTGATCAAGATCATCTTCTTGCACCAGTTGGAGAAGAAAGGGGTTTCATGGGAGTCATTCATTAGCCATGACGATTTCGCCACTGTCCCTCCTGTTCATGTGTCTCCTACTCAGCCTGTCCATCGCCCAGTGCCTTTATCTAGTAGGCCTACCCCTAAAAAACTCAAGATGACCACTGGGCAGCCAAGTAAACAAGGAGAAGAAGAGGGCATTGAGCCACAGGGAGAACAGGAGGTTGATGAGCAGCAGCAGCCAGATTTTGAGGGACAGCAGCAGTTGGATATCATTGGACAGCAGCTAGAGGTTGATGAACAGCATCAAATTCAGGAAGAGGGACAGCAGCAGATAGAGGTTGAAGAGCAGCAGGTTGAGCAAACACTTGAAACATCTTTTGAGCCACAAGCTGGACAGGATGTTGAGGAAGGACAGCAAGCTGAGGCTGCCTCCTTGACAGTGACTAAAACTGTTCCTAAGAAGGGGAAATTGCCCAAAAGGAAAACTCCTAGCTTGCCAAGGAGAAAGAGCGCTAGATTGACCTTCAAAGGCAAAAGTACAATTGGAGAAAGCGCCAAGCATGGAGGTAAATCAGCTGTCATCCCTATCCCAAGCGATGACAGCGACAATGAGGCACGCATCCTTGAAAATCTCCTCATTCACAAAGAAGGTCAAATTGAGGTGTTACAAGAAGATCTCCAAAAGGCAAGGAATTTCAATCATTTCTTGGAGGTTGAGAACAAACAAATGAAATTTCATGCAGCCATTCATGAGGCAAGGGCCATCAAGTACAAAAAGGAGGCAGAAAGGGCGCAAGTAAGAATTGAAGAGCTTATTGGCGAATTTGATGATGAAGAATAGGAGGACCAGCCTAGGCGAAAGAGGCCTAGAACCATCGGGCTAAGGAGAGCCTTGGAGAAACAGAAGGCTGAAGAGCAAGCTCAATTCGAAGCTTTTCCTCTCACTACCCTCTTTGAGCGGGAAATTGAGGAAAACAAGGAAGCTTGGCTTGAGAGGGCTAACCAGCATCTGGAGACCAAGCTCGAGAAGGAAAACAGGGATCTTGAGCTACAGAGAAAGAGAACTCTTCACTTTCAGAAGCTAAACCAATTCGCCCGGCGCAAATTGAAGGTGGCACAAGAAAAATTGAAGAAATTGAAGGAGAGGCGCCTAGCACGGAAAGAAGCAAAAAGCATATCAGCCCTCGATATTTTAGCTTCAGCTTCAGAACATGTCTCTATGGACCCTTGAGGGTCATACATGCCAATTTTGGGCCTGTTTCGAAAACTTTTTGTTTTTTGGCATTTTTGGGGTTTTCGCCAAAAACTCATAAATGCGCCATTTCAGTTTGAAGAGTCGTCAAGGGATGAGGGTGATACCAATGGATTCTATAATTTCATGAGCAGCTCTCCAGCGATTTTCATGGCATTTGAAGATCCTTCGCCCCTCCAAATTGGCGAAAAACAGCCTCATTTTGCACATTCTGCCCGCCCTATCAGCAGCCTGCTATTTTCTGGGTTTTTGCACACAGGTACAGTTTTGAGGGACTTTCAGAGATCAGATTGAGATGATTCCACTTGCATTGGAAAGCAGACACAGAGAGCTTTCCAACGAGCCATCATGGGCCTCATTTCGACATCGGGAAGGCTCCCATTTGCATCCAGCAAGTCGGGTCATGCATGCCAATTTTGGGCCTGTTTCGAAAACTTTTTGTTTTTTGGCATTTTTGGGGTTTTTCGCCAAAAACTCATAAATGCGCCATTTCAGTTTGATGAGTTGTCAAGGGAGGAGGAAGATCCCAATGGATTCCATAATTCCATGAGCAAGTCTCCAGCGATTTTCAGGGCATTTGAAGATCATTCGCCCCTCCAAATTGGCGAAAAACAGCCTCATTTTGCACATTCTGCCCGCCATATCAGCAGCCTGCTATTTTCTGGGTTTTTGCACACAGGTACAGTTTTGAGGGACTTTCAGAGATCAGATTGAGATGATTCCACTTTCATTGGAAAGAAGACACAGAGAGCTTTCCAACGAGCCATCATGAGCCTCATTTCGACATCGGGAAGACTTCCATTTGCATCCAGCAAGTCAGGGAACCTTTTTCAGGCATAAATATGAAGTATTTTTGCAATTTTTGAACTCCAAAAATCTGCTTTTCCCAAATGTGCGTTAGGCTATTTTTATCATGGGAAAATCATGTAAAGTCAATATAATTTCCGTTTTTAGCAGGTTTTTAGATATTTTATGGGATATTTTGTGCCTTGGGCTTTGCAAAGCCTCAAGGACAAATTTAGATATTTTGACTTGGCCAATGGGATAGCTAGTTGCTCCATGAGGTTTTCCTTCCTCAAGCCTATTTATTCCATGGTTCTCATTGTAAATCGAGAGGCTGAACTTGAGAGAAGAATTAATACATTGGTCATATGAGCTTTGAAGAATACACTTGAGTTATGATTTTTGGACTGCCTCTTGGATGCTTTTGAGGAATGATGAAGGATTGTTGATGGATTCCTTGACATGGTAGAATGGTATAGTGATTCTTAATGTGTTTTGTCTTCTAGTTTTCACTCATAATTCATATTTCTTGCTGCTATAGATCAGTAAAGATTGATTTTGAGATATGCCCATGGAGGCACCTCAAAATCCCTGAATCTTCATAGCTTGATGTTTTCTTCTCCCTTAGTTATGCTAAAGAATTCTTAGCTGCTCTTTAGTAACCTAAGGTATTTTTGCTAAGTTTTATTCATCAGTTCCATGTATGTTGAGTAGGATGTATGGTTTGCCCTACCTACCTATCAGCTGCCCATAGTTCTGTCCATAAAACTTTCTCTTTGGCTGATTTGTTGATCATTTTGTTGAACCAAGGAGGCCTAGTCCCGATCTAGCCCTTTGCCTAAAACTATGAAAACTTATTTGTCCAAGTGCCCAATGACTTAGAGACTATGTTTAGGCGTTCCGGCATAGTTTATGAGTTGTTAGTTTGTCTCATGTGTTTTCCCAAAAGTCTGATAGCCATTTCCCGAAGTTAGAGGGTCTTATACCTCTATGTATGGCTGGAATGTTTGATTTCTATGTATTGATTAGCTTATAGTTATTCCTAGCATGATCAATGGCTTGCTATTACATGTTTATGTCTGCTATTAACTAGTTTGCATTTGAAATCCCTTGTCTTTCACCAACTTATTGTTCATTTAATCCATTTTTCCCAGAGATCCCTTCTACTGTGAATCAAATCGGCCCTACAGCAGCTTTACATCATCTCTTCATAGCTTCCTTGATCTGTTTGACCCCATAGCCCAATTTATCTACATCTTGTCATCCAGTTTATGTATTTGATCAGTTTCATCCCTCACAAACTTAAAAACTAAAAAAACCAAAAAACACACTTCATAACTAGCCTAATATCAGAACACCGCAAGTAAACACACCGACATCTTTGACACTTATAGAGAGAGCCCTCTCTGAGTCCAGGAAGGCTAGGTCCTTGGGCTCCAAAGCTTGGTTTGATGTTACATCGTCATTTGGCTAGCCAATCGGCCAAATCACGGGACCACCTTGAAGGGATATAGAAGTTGTTGATCATGTTGGAAGTTGTTTTCATTGATATCAAAGTCCAAGTCATTAATTCCAAAGCATTGTTTGTATAAATTTCAAGGGGAGCTTGGTAAGTATGTTAAATTTTATCATTGATGTGTTTTTGCGTTTTGTTGCCTAGCTTAAGGTCAAGGATGAAGGTAATATATTTGAAGGAATTACTTCTTCGATTCCTTAGCTCAAATGAGGAAACTGAATGATTGGTTAATAGAAACCTTTCCAATGGTATATGACACTTTTCCCAACTCCCAAGGGATGAGGAGCATTTGAGGGATTTATCTTAGCTCCATGTGATTAAAGGCTAGGACTAGTGGTTTACCTCTCGTTGTTTGTCACTTCTGTTGAAAGTCTCTTGTATCCAAAAGGACCATCATGACACCAAAATACAAAGAAAAATCAGGAGAAATGAAGTGACAATCGACAAGCGGTAAGGCACTAGTCTTAGCTCCCGATCAGAAGGAGCTAGGCTAAAGCAGTTAGGCACTTGTTGGACCATTGGGTCTTTTCAATGGGACAACAAAAAACAATGGGAAGCAAGCAGTGAGAAGTGGGAAATAGGGAGGAAAGGTCCTTGGTCATAGACAATGGTCACATGGTGCTCGAAATAGGCACCAAGGTGCTTATCAAACCATTAGGACCAAATAGTGTGCATTCAAGGAGAATAATGGCGAGGTGGTGGGAGGAAAGCCTTGGAACATATTTTGAGGTGTCAGGTGGTAGCTCAATGACATGGCTTAGTGAGTAAATGACACATCATAATGATGTGTAGAAGGGGACATGTGGAACTCCATTTTCATGATATGTGGCAAGTGGATTTGGCCATTTTGGGTGGCCAAGTGAATTTTTTATGAGTGACACGTGGTAGTGAGATGACACGAAAAGTGGAATAAATGATGACATTATAGTGACATGGCATGAAAGGTGGTTTTAGTGATAACATGGAAGCATGTGAGAGTGACATGTGGCAGATTGATTTGGTGTTTTTGAATGACCAAATGAATATTTGGAAAGTGAGACGCAGTAGGCTCTAACTGGTTGGATAAGATGATATGGATGACCTATGGCACATTGTGATTAGTACAAATGGACTTCACATGGAATTTTTGGAAACTTGGGGATTTATGTCAGGGACTAATTTTTCAAAGGTTTTCATTGTTACATATTTTGGGTGATTTTCATAATTTTAATGAAGGTGGGGCCATTGGCAACCATCCACCACCCAATGGTCAGAGAACAAGCATTTTGAATGTTTTTTAGTAGCAGAGCAGATAGTGGTGAGGAATTAGACAAATATTTATCTGTTAAAGTACAATACCATCAAATAACAGTCTTTTCTATCACCCAAAACACATTGGACAATAAATAAATAGTGTGAATGTCATCTAGCGACAAGCGATGGGCAATGAACAATAAGGAATGGTCACAATCCTTATTTTTAGGTGCTAGAAAAGAAAGCACATATGGGCCTATTTGCATCCTTTATTGATATTCAAGCAAATAAAAATATGTAAACAAAGTTTGATGATTGGCGAAGCAGGGGGGTCGAGGGAGAAGGAGCAGGCTTGGTACCATATATGTAATGCTCATAAAAATAAAATTCAAGAACATAAAAATTCATCCATCAACGATTTTTTTTGTTTCTCAAGGCTTGCAAGCCCTTCTCACCTATATGGCCCAATCATTGGTGACATAGAATTTGCGTTTATGTAAGTAACTTTCTTATTGAAGAGAGAGCTTGTTTAGGTACCTAGAAATCATGACCATCAAAAGTAGATATAGGTTTTGATTGTGAAGATGAAAATTCTATATATCTCTCCACCACATAAATAAAATAACTAATACACTTAGTAGTGCATGCATCAAGTTGGAAAAAAATCCCACGTGAACACTCTTAGTGATAACTATATCTCCTCACAGAATCTTACACCCTTCTTCAAAGAAAACACCTTATACACTCATCATTAAGTGTTCTTACTAGTAGTAAGTTTCATATGAGACTAATTATTTTCAAAACTTCATTGATCCCATTTACTCTACCACTAGGGAATTTGATTAAGACTCTACCATGACCCATTATGCTAAGAGGAGAGTCATAAACAATGTATACCATCCCATCATCATATTTCTTATAGACTAAAAACTAGTGCCAATGGGAAGTCATATGCGAGGAAGCACCACAGCCTATAAACCATGTAGTTTAGCTTGCATGAGTTTACAAAGCTACAATAAATACATATCCACCATCGTTATAAAAATTTCAAAATCATCATTAGAATTTTCATTGTTATTCTTCTTTTCTCTTCATTTTGGTCTCTTTTGAAATGTGTGACCTTGCCACAATTCCATCAATTTTCCTTGGACATTCCACGAGACTTATATCTCCCATGAAATTTGGATTTTCCCATTTATCTATTCTTATGTTTCACCTGTGATCTTCCATGAGAAAATAAGGCCTAATAAGTGGATACATAAGCTTTCGACCTCACCTCCTCCAAATAAAGAAACTACAACCTCATTGAGCACCAATGTATTTATAGTGCTTCCAATTGCCATTATTGGATTATCTCGTTACTATAATAAATAACATAAAATGTTTATAGAACACTCCTCCTCATCCATATTTACTCCAAATAATATTAACTAGGTAACATTTGTATATAATACATTCAATTTCTCAACTACAAAAATCATCGCATCCGCATCTCAACGTAAACAATGTTTTTATTTAAAGAAAAAAAGGAGTAGTTTATTAACTTCGAAATATTGATTAAACCATAAATCTCCCATCTTCTTGCAAAGAGTTGTTATGGTTTTTTCCTCCAAAATCATTTGAAAATAATGAATAGGAAAAACATGGCATGATAAGACTACTTTAATTTGTTTGAAAAACCATGGACTCTTCATATTTCATACAAGTGGGTAGGTTTTAGATACAAAATATATATATATATATATATATATATATATATATATATGTTCTAGAATGAAATTAACTGTTCAAGTAGTTTTACTATGTGCATTGATGAAAAATGTTTCACGTACTCAATATATATGTTCTAGAATGCAATTAACTGAAAGTAGTTTTTCTATGTGCGTTGATGAAAAATGTTGCATGTACTGGATATATACACGAACTCAATGCACGCCCAGTTTTTCTTGTGGGATTTTTTGGTAAAAAGTATCCACAATGTAAATAAATCATCCGCAGTATAATTTTGTACGAAGATTCCTTTCAGACAAGAGACTCAGAGCACTTCTTCGACTTTTGGTGGGATTTGACCCACATCTCTATTCCTGCTTGAAAATCTAGTACAAAATTTGTTTGTCCAATGGTCGAATATATTCTATGTGCATTGATGAAAAATGTTGTGCACGTATATATATATATATATATGTTCTAGAATGCAATTAATTGTTCAAGTAGTTTTCCCATGTGCATTGATGAAAAATGTTTCACGTACTGAATATATATATTCTAGAATGAAATTAAAACTGAATGGACCATCAATTTACCAATTTATAAATCAACAAGGCTACCTAGTTGAGTGCATTAATGACATTGACCCCAATTCAACAAACATATATCTACTTCTTATATTTCCAATCAAAATTAAAGAGATTTATATGGGAAAGAGGTAGAACATATAGCCTATGAACTACTTTAGTTCATAGGTCAATGAAGGTATCATCATGTGGGAAAATGTTTCAAGAACACTTGATCGTACTTAAAAGTAATCTTAAGATTGTTTTTGATCTTTACATACTACATACTATTGTTTGAGTGAAAAAAAAATTAAAAACTTACCAAATGTACTTCAACCATCCAAAACTTGAATTTTAAAAACTTTTTTATTATATCAAAACAAATTACTTCACATGTCATGCCAATTGTAGTTCAACTATCCAATAAAAACATTAAACATTTAACATTATATCACATGCCAAATGTAGATTGAAACCATCCAAAACTTAACTTTTAATTTAACAAAAAATTATAGATCACAACATTACTTCACATGCCAAATGTACTTCAAGCATCCAAAACTTAAATTTTAAAAACAAAACAAATTATAACACATCATTACATAACATGTCAAATGTAGTTTAGAAGAAAAACATTAATTTATAGATGAAAACATTACTATTAGTTCAATTATCCAAAACTTAAAAGTTTTAAAAACCAAACAAATTATATAACAACATTACTTCACATTCACATGCCAAAAGTACTAAAACCATCCAAAACTTAACTTTTTGGAACAAAACAAATTATATTAACAATGTAATAAAATATGTCCAAAAATTGTAGATCTCACAAGTATCAAGTATCAAGTTATATATATATGACTGTGCATCTAGATAATATATAAAAAAGTAAACTTAAGACTAGAAATCTTGAAATCAAATCTACAAATCATGTCCATAAAATATAGATGGAATGTAGTGTCTTTCCTATCAGAGTCTCAATCCGCGCGCTATCTTGCGAAGCATGGGAAACCTGTACACAATGCACATACAAACATTAAAATTTGATGTTTTAAAAATGAGTGAGAATATATAGAACTCCATGTAAAAACAAAATATAAAGAAAAATCATGCAATACCTCATGAGGTTCCCTCTCCATTTGTTTTCCTGCTACAAGTTCCCCCATGGGAACATCTCCAACAGCAAATTGTACAATATAGATGTATAGTTATATATATATATATATATATATTAACAAATTTCAGATGAAAATGCACGTGTACATATATAAACTTATTTTCAATAATATTAAAAAAAAAAGTTAGACAACTTGTTCAAATGGTTGAAATGGTGTGGATGTTCCTATCTCTGTCACTAGAGTCCGTGGATTAAAGAAATCTTCTATAGAAACCTAAAATTCAAAATTTTAAAAGTATAAAATAACTCAAGATCAAGATCTCAATTTATAATAAAACTTAAATAAACTTCAATTTATAAATTATAACTAAATTAAAAAAACATATATATATATATATATATATATATATATATATATATATAAGTGAAAAATTGAATACTTCTGCAGGTGAATTTGGGACATCTCCTAAGAGAGGCTCCAAATGAAAATCTCCAAGAACCTAAAATTCAAAAAAATTAAAATAACTCAAGATATAGATATATATATCTCAATTTTTAATGGAACTTTTTGAGGTGGAATATATATATAACTTAAACATAAATTTTAAAAGTGAAAAATTGTCCATACTTGTTGTGGATGTGGCACATCTCCTAAGGAAGTAGAAGGTACATCTCCCAAGGAAGAAGAAGGTACCGCCATCCCAAAAACATCGGACGGAATCGGAATATGTTAAAACATTTTATTATTATATATGTACATGTACATGTGTGCACAATTATTTATTTTAAAAATATCACTTAAAAAACACTAACATTTGTCAACATATCTTGATGGTGAGACCCATCTTCATTGTTTGAACCAGAGGCCCTGAACGTGATATTAACATTTTCGTCATTCATCATGTGTGACAACTGCAAATGGTGTTTTAACATATAATGATACATTTTTGTTAGATTAATGTACATACAAATAAATGTATACATGTACATACACATGTATTTATTACAAATTGTACACATGTATGTGTTAAAACAATTGAAACCTAAGGTCATTAACACATACTGTTCTCATGCCCTCTTCCTCATGAAGAATTAGGTCTTGCCAACCATTGCGACAATTCTTTGCATATATTCGGAGATCTTCAACATTCATGTTGTCAATCTCTTCATCTGTACAATACACAAAATTGGCACGTGCATTCTCACGTGCTCTTTGTCGATTTAGAAAAACATCGACTCCACCCAATCCGCTGTAAACATTGTCGATCATGACATCCCTTGCTTCTCGACTTATTTAAGAAGTCGCACCATATCTGACTACAGAGTTTTGACCCGAAAAGGTCGACTCACCAATGGAGGCTCAGGGCGAGGCAACTCCACATCTCGCTTAACGCCCTTACGGTCATACAATCGACCTTTCCCCGGACCAAAAATTCTGATGGAAGATCATTGTAATTGGGTTTCATTTTCAAAAAAAAATTTGCATAAAACAATTGTGCAAAATAAACAGGAACCTCGTCGTTCCATGGGAGCCTTCCATAGGCCGCAAGGTGCCTATCATACAAATAGTTAGCTATATCAGGGTGCTTGAAATATTGCACCTTCAGCATTTTTCTTTTTAGCCCTTCCTTGAAATTAAACATTGACTTCGCCATATCTTTTGTAACTCTTTGTTTTACATCCTCCCATTTATCGGGACTCATTACTATTTCCTTTCTCTTTCTCATGAATTCTACAAATGTATCAATTGTTGGCCCAAGATTTTTGTACACATTTACTATTTTGCCCAATAAATGTGTAACTATTTCAAGGCTTTGTCGACTCTCAGCAGGTAAAGTCAAAGCCACGAGATCTCTCCGCAATTTTGCATGAAGTTGTTGACACCTTTGTAAGGTGCATTGCGCCATGTTTCTTTCCCATGGTATATCAGAAATGTTGGCCGGATAAGTTGTGGTGGGTAGAAAACCTTCTTCTTGAATGTAGCGTTATGCCCTGCGTCTATTTTGACCAATATTTGGAACATTTTCAGCCTCTGCATCAATATATATATAATTTTGTATATTAGAAAAAACACATGTAAACAAATTTGTACAAATTCAATGAAAAAAATATTGAAATTGATGGAAACCTCGACATGGTTGGTTAGCATCTTCTCCACCCTCAAATTGTTGAGACCCAGAATGAACCTGCTAAGAACCATCACCACCAGCCATTGATTGGCCTCTGGGAGAATAAATATCACCACCTTCACACAACCTGCTACCACTTATTGATGATCCTTTAAGGAGATTTGAACCACCACCAACCTCTCGAGAGGAGAGAGAGGCTTCATAAACAAATACGAATTTATAATCAATTGAAAAATACATGCATACATATAAATACACGTGTACATATTCATTGATTAAATTGTGTTAAAACCATATCACGACTGGGTGAAACATGGGCATCCATGGATGGAGTAGAGACCCTTCTCTTCTTATTAGCTCCTAAAAAATAAAAAATGAAACTTATTAACAACTAATTTAACTCACAAAGTTGATAAAAAATAAATTCCATATGTACACACATGTATGGAGATTTAAGATTATATTTAAATTTACCATGAACAGCTCTCGATCCTGATCCCTGATCCCCCCCTCTCGTAGAGATATGGGATTATGTTGATCTTCGTCGTTCATCCTCCATGATATATATATCTACGGTGGACATTTACAATTATTTTTTTAAATAACTAATTTAAATTAAATTCAAAATAAATTTCAGAAAATTAATGTAATTTAGTGTAAACAAATTATGTAAAACACAAATTTCAAAGCACTAATTGATGTGTGAAACTCAATTTAAGCAAAAAAAAGTTATAAAAATGATAAGTTCAACAAATTGTGTTTTACATGGTGGGAGCACACTTGGTATAAAATTGAAAAAAACACATTGTCATTAAAAAAGAAGTGAAACTCCATTTAAACAAAAAATTGTTGAAGTCCCCGCATTTTAATTTCATAAAAATGTGAAGTTCACCACTTGTTGCAAATGTGAAGTTCACCAAGTTGCGCTTTACATGGTGTGGTGGGAGCACACTTGGTATATAATTGAAAAAAGCACATGGTCATTAAAAAAGACACATTTATAAGTACACAACACACACATATCCAAGATATGTTACAATGTCGATCAATAAATTTTTAAGGAGAGCATCTCAACACTAATTCATCTTTGAGAGATGAATCTTGAATTTTTTAAGAAGAGCGTCTCAAAACTAATTCATCTTTGAGAGACGAATCTTGAATTTTTAAAGAAGAGTGTCTCAAAACTAATTCATCTTTGAGAGATGAATCTTGCATTGGCATTGCCCCGTATGATTTTAATTCATCTATTAATTCATCTTTGATAAACGAATCCTGAATTTGCATTTCCCCACGCAATAAATCAGCAGACATCTATACACATTTGTACAATGCCTTATACTAAAAAATTGAAATTGGCTAACAATATTTTTTTCTATTCCATGCAGTTCTTTTAGCCTCTCCTTCTTAACTTGGTATACGCCATTCATCTGGTTGCACACAAGTTCAGAATTGGTGAAAGCTACAATTCCATTTGATCCATACTCCATTGTTGTTCCCAAGCCTTCTATCAGTCCAACATAATATGCCTCGTTGTTTGTTGTTCTTCCCGGTATATTCATTTTCCTTTGGACGACTTTGCTAGTCGCAATATTGGAAATCACATATGTAATCACTACATTCCTTGGATTGGGATAGCAAGAAACTTCTATGCATAATTTCCATTTTTCAACCATATTTAATGGTTTTCTTATCTCTAAAAAAAAAACAAATTCAATAAAAATATATATATTAAATTGATATTTATTGCAAATTCATGGGAGAAATGAAAAACTTATACTTAGATCTATTCCAGAGATTGACTGTATGGGAATTTACTAGATATGTCACCTTTCATAAAAGATGAGATCTAGAGGCTACCTGGCTCTTTACAGACTCTGCCTATATAACTACCATGGATATGAAAATGAAAAACATCTAATTAGATATATTCTAGAGATTGAATGTAGGGGCATTTACTCTTAGGTTAAAACCTATATGTTTTGTATCAAATCACTTTTGGTTTCAATGGGAAACTTTTATGGCTAATTTGTGTTTTACATGTTGAATATAAAAGGTTTTTTCTCTCTCATTGTTTGAGACCATGGATATGAAAAACTATGTACTCAGTTAAAACCTATGTTTTGTATCAAATTACTTTTTGTTTCTAAATACTACATACATGTTGACTGTAGGGGCATTTAGATCTATTCCAGAGATTGACTGTAGAGGCATTTACTAGATATGTCACCTTTCATAAAATATGAGATCCAGAGGCTACCTGGCCCTTTATAGACTCTGCCTATAGAACTACCATGGATATGAAAATGAAAAACTTCTAATTAGATCTATTCTAAAGATTGAATGTAGGGGCATTTACTAGATTAGGTTAAAACCTATATGTTTTGTATCAAATCACTTTTGGTTTCAATGGGAAACTTTTATGGCTAATTTTTGTTTTACATGTTGAATATAAAAGGTTTTTTCTCTCTCATTTTTTGAGACCATGGATATGAAAATGAAAAACTATATACTTGGTTAAAACCTATGTTTTGTATCAAATTAATTTTTGTTTCTAAATACTATATACATGTTGACTGTAGGGGCATTTAGATCTATTCCATAGATTGATTGTAGGGGCATTTACTAGATATGTCACCTTTCATAAAAGATGAGATCCAGAGGCTACCTAGCCCTTTACAGACTCTGCCTATAGAACTACCATGGATATGAAAATGAAAAACTTCTAATTAGATCTATTATAGAGATTGAATGTAGGGGCATTTACTCTTAGGTTAAAACCTATATGTTTTGTATCAAATCACTTTTGGTTTCAATGGGAACTTTTATGGCTAATTTGTGTTTTACATGTTGAATATAAAAGTTTTTTTCTCTCTCATTGTTTGAGACCATGGATATGAAAATGAAAAACTATATACTTGGTTAAAACCTATGTTTTGTATCAAATTACTTTTTGTTTCTAAATACTATATACATGTTGACTGTAGGGGCATTTAGATCTATTCCAAAGATTGACTGTAGGGGCATTTACTAGATATGTCACCTTTCATAAAAGATGAGATCCAGAGGCTACCTGGCCCTTTACAGACTCTGCCTATAGAACTACCATGGATATGAAAATGAAAAACTTCTAATTAGATCTATTCTAAATATTGAATGTAGGGGCATTTACTAGATTAGGTTAAAACCTATGTTTTGTATCAAATCACTTTTGGTTTCAATGGGAAACTTTTATGGCTAATTTGTTTTTTACAGGTTGAATATAAAAGGTTTTTTCTCTCTCATTGTTTGAGACCATGGATATGAAAATGAAAAACTATATAATTGGTTAAAACCTATGTTTTGTATCAAATTACTTTTTGTTTCTAAATACTATATACATGTTGACTGTAGGGGAATTTACTAGATATGTCACATTTCATAAAAGATGAGATCCAGAGGCTACCTGGTCCTTTACAGACTCTGCCTATAGAACTACCATGGATATGAAAATGAAAAACTTCTAATTAGATCTATTCTAGAAATTGAATGTAGGGGCATTTACTAGATTAGGTTAAAACCTATGTTTTGTATCAAATCACTTTTGGTTTCAATGGGAAACGTTTATGGCTAATTTGTGTTTTACATGTTGAATATAAAAGGTCTTTTCTCTCTCATTGTTTGAGACCATGGATATGAAAATGAAAAACTATATAATTGGTTAAAACCTATGTTTTGTATCAAATTAATTTTTTTTTCTAAATACTATATACATGTTGAATATAAAAGGTTTTTTTCTCTCTCATTGTTTGAGACCATGGATATGAAAATGAAAAACTTCTATTTAGATCTATTCTAGAGATATGGCTAATTTTTGTTTTACATACATTGAATATAAAAGGTTTTTTCTCTCATTGTTTGAGTCCATGGATATGAAAATGAAAAACTTCTATTTAAAACTATTCAAGAGATTGATTGACTTGTAGGGGCATTTACTCTTAGGTTATTTAAACCTATTTTTTGTATCAAATCACTTATGGTTTCAATGGGAAACTTTTATGGCTAATTCAAGTGTTTTACATGTTGAATATAAAAGGTTTTTTTCTCTCTCATTGTTTAAGACCATGGATATGAAAATGAAAAACTTCTATTTAGATCTATTCTAGAGATATGGCTAATTTGTGTTTTACATACATTGAATATAAAAGGTTTTTTCTCTCATTATTTGAGACCATGGATATGAAAATGAAAAAATTCTATTTAAAACTATTCCAGAGATTGACTGTAGGGGCATTTACTCTTAGGTTAAAACCTATGTTTTGTATCAAATCACTTATGGTTTCAATGGGAAACTTTTATGGCTAATTTGTGTTTTACATGTTGAATATAAAATGTTTTTTTCTCTCTCATTGTTTGAGACCATGGATATGAAAATGAAAAACTTCTATTTAGATATATTCTAGAGATATGGCTAATTTGTGTTTTACATACATTGAATATAAAAGGTTTTTTCTCTCATTGTTTGAGACCATGGATATGAAAATGAAAAAATTCTATATTTAAAACTATTCGAGAGATTGATTGACTTGTAGGGGCATTTACTCTTAGGTTAAAACCTATGTTTTGTATCAAATCACTTATGGTTTCAATGGGAAACTTTTATGGCTAATTTGTGTTTTACATGTTGAATATACAAGGTTTTTTTCTCTCTCATTGTTTGAGACGATGGATATGAAAATGAAAAACTTCTATTTAGATCTATTCTAGAGATATGGCTAATTTTTTTTTTACATACATTTAATATAAAAGGTTTTTTCTCTCTCATTGTTTGAGACCATGTATATGAAAATGAAAAACTATATACTTGGTTAAAACCTATGTTTTGTATCAAATTACTTTTTGTTTGTAAATACTATATACATGTTGACTGTAGGGGCATTTACTATAGGGGCATTTAGATTTATTCCAGAGATTGACTGTAGGGGAATTTACTATAGGGGCATTTAGATCTATTCCAGAGATTGACTGTAGGGGCATTTAATATATATGCCACCTTTCATAAAAGATGAGATCCAGAGGGTACCTGGCCCTTTACAAACTCTGCCTATAGAACTACCATGGATATGAAAATGAAAAAAATCTAATTAGATCTATTCTAGAAATTGAATGTAGGGCATTTACTAGATTAGGTTAAAACCTATGTTTTGTATCAAATCACTTTTGGTTTCAATGGGAAAATTTTATGGCTAATTTTTGTTTTACATGTTGAATATAAAAGGTTTTTTCTCTCTCATTGTTTGAGACCATGGATATTAAAATGAAAAACTATATAATTTGTTAAAACCTATGTTTTGTATCAAATTACTTTTTGTTTCTAAATACTATATACATGTTGAATATCAATTGGATGCACATAACATGCAAGTTATGTGCAAATGATGGATGATGAATGACCTAAGTGAATCTCCATATCAATTGGATGCAAGTTATGTGCATATGATGGATGATGAATGAGGTGATGTTGATCATAACCTTTACATCTATATGATAGGAAGCTTGATATACATAACAAGGTTTAGACTAGATATAATTTTGGAATTCAAGTTATGTGCAGATGATGGATGATGAATGAGGTGATGTTGATCATAACCTTTACATCTATATGATAGGAAGCTTGATATACATAACAAGGTTTAGACTAGATATAATTTTGGAATTTATATTAGTTGGAATATTTCAATCAACAACTAAATAGAGTCATCTATTACCAACAAACAGATATTAAGATACTTGAAAGAGACTACAAACAATGGACTATAGTACCCAAAAGGTGAGAAAGTCATCTATTACCAACAAACAGATATTAATATACTTGAAAGAGACTACAAACAATGGACTATAGTACCCAAAAGGTGAGAAATTTACATTGACAACATATAGAGATTCAACTAGGCTTGTGTGGATGACATGAAAAGTACAAGTGGACAATGTATAATTCTACTTAGGAAGAGTCTTTGGTTTAATGGTTAAGCAAGAAAGAGTCATTACTTTCTCTATCTAGATTAGAAGTGGAATACATAGTAGTTACTTATTTTTGAGTGTTTTGGATGAAATGGGCTCTACAAGATATTAAGGTAAATTTCAATGAACCTATATATCTATTAAGTGTTTCAATACAAGTGTAATAATAATTTCAAAAATAAAATATTCTACTTCCTTCAATCACTAAACATATCATCATAAAGTACCACTTCCTCACACAACAAGTCTTTGAGAAAATAGTGAATATGGAATACATACCCACAAAGCCTCTTGTTAGAGAAGCATTTGAATATGTGAGAAACAAATTAGGGATAGTTCTTGTAAATTATCTTGTTAGAGAACCATTTGAATATTTGAGAAACAAATTGGTGATAGTTCTTGTAAATTATTGTCACTTATTTGACTTCAAAAGAAGAGCCTATGAAATTGAGTGCAATATCTATGTGGGAGAGTACACAATATCTAAGGGGGAGAATACAATATAAGGAAGAAATAAAAAGAGTAACAAGAAGCATATGATTGTGTCAATAATTTGAAGTAGTCAAGAAGCATAACAAAGGACCATCATCAAATTCAAATTGAAAGATCAAGTAGTCTTCTTCATGAAGAAGCAACATTAACTAGGTTCATCATTTAAAGGGTTCATTTTTTAATGAAAATATTTATGAAAACAAAAAATGTACATATGTATATATAATTTATATAAACATGTTCCAAAATATTCTCAAATGTACACAGTAGTATTAGAAATTTTCATATCTAATTAATAGATGTTGAAGATGATTCTAGCTCATTCTTTATTGGCATTATCATAACATTCTCAAAAGATCCTCCTGAATCTAAAAATGAATATGGAATGAGTCATTGTACATTATGATAAATCAGCTCCTTTTGAATCTAAAAATGAATATGGAATGATTCATTGTACATTATGATAAATCTTGTATTTAAATGACATTTGATCTATGAATAATATGGAATGAATCATTGTACATTATGATAAATCTTGTATTTATATGACATTTGATCTATGAATAATATTGAATGAATCATTGTAAATTATGATAAATCTTGTATTTAAATGACATTTGATCTATGAATAAAAAATAAAATGGGATCTCTTCATGTATATATATATGTGTGTGTGTGTGTGTGTGTGAGAGAGAGAGAGAGAGAGAGAAATAAAAAAGCAAAGGTAATTCCACCAAGCCTAAAAGAGCATGTCCTAATACATTATTATGTTTGGTTTCTAGAAGCATTAATCATGAAGAGCTATAGAATATGGTATGTATTAGTACTAGTTCATACATAGGGCTATTCCCCTTATAGAGCTAATCTTCACACTAGTGCTTATGGTTCTTCTTACACCTTACAGATATGTTACTCATAATACAAGAGCTATTACCATTACTATTATATATAAAAGCTAGATCTTATAGAATATGGTATGTATTAGTACTAGTTCATACATAGGGCTATTCCCCTTATAGAGCTAATCTTCACACTAGTGCTTATGGTTCTTCTTACACCTTACAGATATGTTACTCATAATACAAGAGCTATTACCATTACTTCATTCCAAACATGGTTCTTACTCGTATTCAATGCTAGTATGATTCCCATGGACTCTGTTGTATTAGCTTATTATGGAAGCTTAGATTCAAAGACATAGTAGTAATTGGCAGTCTTATCCTTATTAAACTCTATTACAAAGTTGTAGTTATTGACAGTCTTATCAACACATTTCCAAAAAGCAAAGAGCCAAAAAAGTGTATACAGTTTAAAGAGATAGTAGTAATTGACAGTCTTATCCTTATTAGACTCTATTACAAAGTTGTAGTAATTGACAATCTTATCCTTATTAAACTCTATTACAAAGTTGTAGTAATTGACAGTCTTATCAACACATTTCCAAAAATCAGAGAGCCAAAAAAGCATATACAGTTTAGAGAGATAGTAATAATAGACAGTCTTATCCTTATTAAACTCTATTACAAAGTTTTAGTAATTGACAGTCTTATCCTTATTAAACTCTATTACAAAGCTGTAGTAATTGATAGTCTTATCAACACATTTCCAAAAATTAGAGAGCCGAAAAAGCGTATGCAGGTTAAAGAGATAGTTTTAATAGACAGTCTTATCCTTATTAAACTCTATTACAAAGTTGTAGTAATTAACAGTCTTATCCTTATTAAACTATATTACAAAGTTGTAGTAATTGACAGTATTATCAACACATTTCCAAATAGCAGAGAGCTAAAAAAGTGTATACAGTTAGACTGATTCATTGGTTCATTGCATGTTCCTTACCGAGCCTCTCTCATTGATATGGGTGAGGAATGATATATGTAATGACGTTCTCGCTGGATATCTGTTAATTCGTTCATAATACGATACATGTTCCGACGGTTGGTGGTCAATGGATGTGTGTTTGAATGGCCAAATTCCTGCTAAAATGAGGTTTATTGCGATCTTTCATAATAAATATATATGAAGCAGCCTGAAGGTTTTACAGTCAATGGGAAGACTACGCTGGTTTGAACCTGTCCAACCAACATTCATTCCTAAAGTAGGCTTGCTCTTAAGGTAACAAAAATGAATGGTCTAAGCTCAAGTGTCGTATCAAGTAAGAATATATCAGCAAGTGTTGTTGAACACCCGTGGAAAGCTCTAAGTTGAGGTAGCTGGTCTATAAAGGTTTGTTGACGCATAGAGATGATGCACATAAGTTTGGGCGAGTAGGCAGAGTGAAATCAATAGTCAAGGTTCTAAGTGCCAACAACCAAGCCAACCAAGCCACCAGTAAGATCTCAAAGTTCAAGTAAGTAAGCCAGTCTATCAAGGTTTGTACAGATACCAGGTTGTGGGTTGGTTGCTTCGAACAGAATAAAGTCTGGGTGTAGGCGGCAGGGCCCTGTGCAAGCCGCCATTTGCATTAATTATGTAGGCTGATAAAGTAAATAGCAATGTGGGTATTTGTTTCAAAGATATGTAAAAGGTACATGATAAACAAAAAGTTATATGCCAAGGGGTAAATGAAAAAACAGAGCCACACAAAAGAAATACTGACAAAAAAAAAAATTGGTGAAAGTAAAGCCATTCCTTTTTTAGGTTAATTGTAGTATAGAGAGGTAACCAATACAAACTATAGTATATGTGTTTGTTCAAAACATGATTTCTCTTCTGCATAAATTCCCTACAGGATAACAGGGAGAATGTTAAACGTACCTGGAAAGTCACAGCAGAGGACGCTGAAGACAACGATGCCTGAAGACGCTGAAGACAACGATACTTGAAGACATCGTGGAAGACCTCTGCGACCAAAAAAATCAGATTAAAACCAAATTAAAAAAAAAAAACAACAAGAAAAAAATTACAAAAAATTAAAATTTGGATTATCTTGCCTCCTTAGTGCGGCGCAAATCAACAAAACTCCCGCGGAGCAATAACAAATGAGCTAAATTCGCACGGAACAACAACGAATCAAATAAATTCACATGGGACAACAGCGAATCGACGGGGCCAATGAGCACGCGGAGACAACGGCAAATCGGCGGGACGAAATGAGCGTGCGGGACAACAACAAATCAATGGGACGAAATGAGCACGCGGGACAACGGCGAATTAGCGGGAAAAAGAATGACGCTGTGATAAATGTGAGAACGAAGCCGAACGGTTGTGTGAGTATATTTATAAATAATAATTAATTAGAAATTTAGGATTGTTAGAACTTTGTTTGCGGTTTTCAAACTCGGGAGAAAAATACGTTTGCCATTGCCGTGATGCATCGTCAATGTAAACGGAAAACGAGGATCGGCCAAACTAAATTCAATAGTTCAGCCGAGTCTGAATGGTCGACCAAACTATGGAGGGAAAAAAATTCCCAAATTCTCACAAAAATCTTGCCATCTTCACATTTTCACCCTATATATATATATATATATATGCAACATTTTTCATCAATGCATGTATAAAAAAGTTACTTTTAGTTGATACTAAAGTGTGCATGTACCAAAACAATTTGTACATGTGAAAAAAATTGCATAGATAACATAATAAGGTAGCTCAATTTTTAATTGAGTACTAGAAGTTCTAGAACATATGATACAAAGAGAATAAATTGTTGGGCAATTCAATAAAAAAAAATCCAATGTAATGCCATCTTCAATAATCCATTCATGATCGGATTTTGACATTTTCCATTTCTTAATATTTATTTTTTTCTTTGATTGAACCTCGATCGACTTTATGCATGCTACACACACCAAGTAACTATATTGAGAACTTATGAAATCAGGTTCATAGTCTTCAAAGTAAACAAAATTCCCACTTTGATTAGTTTGTTTGAAAAAATAACCTTTCAGTATAATAGATCCTCTTTCATATGGAAATCCGTGATCATTATAGTCTTTTAATAATTTGATTTTTCATTCAGTGCAACGCATAAAATAATACTTCACATTTTCATCGTTGTCCGTAGGTGCAATTACATCAAAAACATCTCCTTCACAATAAAACAAGCTTGACAAAATTATACATATTCAAATTTATTTCTAGATCTTTATCATTAGAAAGCAATTCAAATGTTACCTTCTCTAACAAGATCAGAAACTCGATCACCATTAGATGATATTGTAGTCTCTTCTGATTGCATTCCTTCAAACATTGCAATGGAAATTTTGCCCTTTGTATTTAGCTCTGTATGTTTCCAATATTTTACATACATTTTGTTTTCACAAATGTCATTGGATTTTGTGTTGTCTATGCAAACAGGACAAAAACAAGAATATTTTATTTTATCCAATGAAAACACATTTTTGGACGACTTTGTTTTAATTGAACCCAATTTTCGATTCCCTTTTATTATTTCAATGTCATTTCCAATTGATCTATCTACGTCTTCGATCCCAATATGCCAAAAAAACTTTATATGGAAAATTTAAAGAAGAATGTAAATATGATATCAAAATACAATCAAAGATAATCATTGTGATAAATGTACACTATTTATTTAATTAGATATCCAATAAAAAATAAATTGAATGTACCTTCGCACCTCCCTTGATCGGTTAGTCTCATGGCTTAGAGCAGCGATGCAATGTTGAACAACTTCTTTCGCATCCACAAGTCGGCTTGCAGATGGGTTCATTTGATATCTTCGAAGTGCTTGTTTTATGCATGCCCCTGCACCATCATGTTCTCCTTTTTCATGGTCAGTCTCAAAGAAATTCCAACAATGTTTAATGCAGGTTTTCTTATGAAGACAACACAACCAAAAGAACGATTGTGCAGATTTGAATTTTCTTGTGCATCCATCTAACCATATCCAATGTTCATTGAATTTTATTCCACAATTTTTCAAGGAATCATAAATTTTTCCAAAACATTGTTGTACAAAATATGTATCATGTGTATGATCATCACTGATATAAAAGTGATATTCTTTAATAATACATCGATTTTCACTGGTGATTTCTATATGTTCGAATTTTTTTCCAGCATGTAGACTTGGTTAGAATGATAATATTCACTCTGAATTTCTTTTTTTGAAACAAATGTGCCTTTTTCTGCAAAATCAATTACTGACAAAATGGTCCCTGGTGGAAAAAATTCACGGGATTTTTTGAATTGCAAGTCTTGCCATTGAGCTCTATGGGAATGCTTGGTGTACTTGTAAATTTCTATCTCAAAATTTCTCAAAAAGTCTATCACAAAAAATATTCTTCTCGTAATTCAATTCTTTTAGAACTATTTTCACCTTGAATCGATGTATGGATATATTCATATCTCTTCCATTTCTCTTTCATGTTGGACAATGATTGATCATTTATATCAGTATGATATTTTTTTTGAAATTTTGTCAAATTTCCACAATCATCACATTTTTTACCACCAACACATTTCTTTTCGTAAAATAGTTCATCGCTTTGTCTTTCACATAGAATTTGAGATATGAAATCATGAATAGTGGAAGGAGGAGGTGGATCCTTCCAAAATGTTCTATCAAAATCAAGGAATGTGTCATAATATAACTCAAATTCCACATGATAATGGCAACAACAAGTGTCACGTATGGTGATAGGTTTTACATATCATAGTTTTTGTTGAACAAAAGAACTTATTGAAACATGAATTTCACGATTCTCTTCTTTGAACTTGTTGAACAACTCTATCTGAGTGGTTTCCAAGAAATGTTTTTCATGTTCTTCGTACTGATTTCGTGCTATTATTCTTCGCATCACATGCCTTGCAGTTGGCGAAATATGTGAATTTTTCTTCCAATATTCATATATTATTTTCTTAACATTTTCTCCAAGTCTATATTTGTATGGTTTCCTACAAATAGCTCTCCAACAAGCAAGTTCATCATTTACATCTATTTGCAACCGAAATTTCCGATGTTTGTGCAAACTTTTTCGCGAGGTTCCTAATGCTCGTGCCATATATTTTACCAAACATTTATCTTTAGTTCTTGATGAAACCACTGCCATATGTATTGCTCTACGTACAACTGAAACATTTTTCTGTCTAGATATTTTAACTGAATTTATAGCACTATTTACGTTTTATGTCACATTTTCCTTCATTTTTATTTTTTTATTATCTTTGGTTGATTTTTGAATACCCAATGAAGTCGTAGCTTCTTTTAATTTCCTTAATGATAAGAGACCTTTCAAAATTTGGGCTAGACTATCACATTTTCCTTTATGAAATACTTCTCAAAAATGCGGTTAACATGATATCGTAGATAAAGGTCAACTTTTTTTTCTCCATATGCATGAGTGTAAACATTTTCTAACATATCGTCATTGACATTGATTTCATCTGTACATATTCGAATGAATAGTACATAATAAGTCTACATATTCAATAAATAATTAAATTAATAAATATATGTATAATTTCAATAATATGTGCATGTGTTCAACATATATATATATATATATATATATATATATATATATATATATACCTTGTGATTCAATTTCTTCACTTGAATTTCTTTCATAATTTTTGCCATCTTCAATCATTGGTTCAATATCTCTTTCACTTTCTCTTTCAAAATTTTGTATCTCATCATCAATGTTTTGAGGAATATCTCTCTCTGTTTACATTGCAAAATATTTTTCAAATTAGTTCATCAAATAAAAATTAAGCTTCACATTTTACACTAGGAAAGTTTTAAATATATCAAAATCATAATATTTATATTTGCATACCTGTTTCAACTTATAGTTGAGGTTGATTTTCCGCTTCAATATTTGAGAGTGCTTCTATCTTTCTTTTGCGATATTGTCTCATCTCTTCTCTACATTCCTGAGGGTCTCTTTTTTGATCATATTTTCTCATACAATTTCTTCGATTTCCCATGATAATAGAGTGTGACGTTCAAAAAAATTCCTTCCAAAATTTAGACAAAAACTCAATTAAAAAAAAACATCAGAAAAGATTTAATTTAAAAAAAAAACTCATTTTAAATTTTTGGAAAAAATACATACTCCAATCCAAAACACTTACTTTAAAATTTCAAGAAAAAAATGTCTTATAAAAATGAAACGAAGTTCAAAATATTTCCTTCCAAGTCCTACAAAAAAATTTCATTTAAAAAGCTACACAAAAACTCATTTTAAAAAATCATTATAAAAGATTTACTTCAACCCAAAACCAAAAGATGTCCTTTCAAAATTAAGCCCAAATTCATACTTTAAAAAAAAATGAAGCCCAAAAAATTGTATCACATACCTCCAAGAAATGTCTTTTGAATTTAACTCCAAGAAATTTTGAATGTACCTCCAAGAAAATTCTTTAAACCCAAAAAAATTCCTTGCAAAATCAGATCAAATGTACGAAAATAATGTGTTTCAAAGGAAAGTCCTTTGAATGTACCTCGAAGAAAAGTCCTTAAACCCAAAACCATTCTTTGAAAAATTAGGTCAATACTTTTGTAAAATCAGACCAAACATGCGAAAATATGTGAAAATAATGAATGGTTTTGCGACAATTTATATTGCCGCAAAATGTTTTTTTGGAGGGGCTCGACGGTACTTTCTGGCCGACGGAAAGATAAGTAAAAGATTGGCCGAACTTATATTAAATAGTTCAGCTTAACTACTTTGTCGTTTGATTTAACGTGCCATCGGTGCAAAAAATAGTTCGGCCGAACATTGTTTAAGATTTCGGCCGAACTAATGCGTCACTAGTTACACAGAACCAAGCCCTGAACACATTTCTACAACTTTGGACTGATTAAACTCCATGAAACATTTTGAATTAATTTTCGGAACCAAGACAAGCATTTTTAGAATTGAATCTACTTTCAGGAAATATAACTTTCATGGAATTTCATAAATATTTACTAATTTTAATTAATTTTGTAATAAAACAGATGTAAAAAATTTCTGAAGGTCATTGTGATTCAGTGAAATAAAAATTATGTATCTTCCAAAATACATTGTAAAAAAAATTGAAAAATTTATCGTACATTACATTGGTCTGTTGTCACTAATGGGTAGCTTTTAGATTTTTAGTTTATAACTTATATGTTAAGAAATTTCTTGTGTCGTGAAATATATTACAAATATACAGTTTTTCATATTGGACCAGTTCAAAAAATTCTAGTAATTATGATATGCATCCATTGGCTTTGTAAATATGAATAAATTGAAGTATACTCTGTCTAAATTGTTGTAACACATTTTGTTTCTCAAAAACACAAATTTTCAAAGAATACAACATTGCGTATTAACATGACTTCTTATGAATCCGTTGATTGTTAAAAAACACACACTCAATGAAATGCTAAGTTGACATAACAAATGTGTATAAAAAAATTCCAAAAAATAAGTAATAGAAAGCTAACAAATTTTTTGACAACTTTTATTTTTATCAAAAAATAAAATTCTAAACAGAAAAATTGTTTTAGCTTGCAGAAAGTTGAAGAACTGAAAAAAATGAAAGTTTTTTCTCAAAAAAGGGCAAAAAGTGTAACCTAACTTCTTTATGTGAATACCTCCATGCACTTTATATTTTTTTAAGCATAGTGGTGGGAATAAAACGGCAGAAAGGGCCCCCACTTTAGGGTTTCATATAGACAAAATTTCCCCACAGACATGTGTTTAAGGGTAGAGCACCAAAAAAACGTTTTTGGGAAAAAATGAGCATAATTTTGAGATATATAAGTTCAAAATGGAATAGTTGTTGGTGAAAAAATATCAGTGGATCAATATGGATATATCTCCTTCATTAAAAGGGATATTTCTAGAAGGATGTCCACTGAGTTAGAAAGAAGGGAAATATCACAATTATATGTTAATGTGCATGTGTTTTACATTGAATATTTTTCATTTTATTAAGAATCTATTTGAAACAATTAACTATATAATGTTAAAGCCGATGTTTTATATCAAATTACTTTTGGTTTCAATGGGAAACTTTTATGGCTAATGTGCTTTTCTCGAAATGTGATAGACCCCATTAAAATGGGAGATATGATTCCTATGGTTTAATAAAATAGTTTAGTTTAAAGAGATAGATGCATAAATTCAATGAGCATAGTTTTGAGATATACAAGTCCAAAATACAATAGTTGTTGGTCAGCAAATATCAGTGGATCACTATGGATATATCTGCTTCATTAAAAGGGATTTTTCTAGAAGTATGTCCACTAAGTTGGAAAGAAGGGAAAATATAACAATTATATGTTAATGCATGTGTTTTACATTGAATATTTTTCATTTTATTAAGAATCTTTTTGAAACAATTAAATATATACTTGGTTAAAACCTATGTTTTGTATCAAATCACTTTTGATTTCAATGGGAAACTTTTATGGCTAATGTGATTTTTCTTTTTGCATCAAATTACTTTTGGTTTCAATGGGAAACTTTTATGGCTAATGTGTTTTTCTCGAAATGTGAGAAACCCCATTAAAATGGGAGATATACCAAAATGATTCCTATGGTGTAATAAAATAGTTTCAAGTAGTTTAAAAATATAGATGCATAAATTCAATTAGCATAGTTTTTAGATATAAAAGTCCAAAATGGAATAGTCGTTTGTGAACAAATATTAGTGGATCACTATGGATATATCTGCTTCATTAAAAGGGAGGGAATTTTCTAGAAGGATGTCCACTAAGTTGGAAAGAAGGGAAAATATCAAAATTATATGTTAATGCATGTGTTTTAAATTGAATATTTTTCATTTTATTAAGAATCTATTTGAAAAAATTACCTTTATAATGTTAAAACCTATGTTTTGTATCAAATCACTTTTGGTTTCAATGGGAAACTTTTATGGCTAATGTGTTTTTTCTCAAAGTTTGATAGACCCCATTAAAATGGGAGATATATGGAAATGATTCCTATGGTTTAATAAAACAGTTGAGTAGTTTAAAGATATAGATGCATAAATTCAATGAGCATATTTTTGAGATATACAAGTCCAAAATACAATAGTTGTTGGTGAAAAAATATCAGTGGATCACTATGGATATATCTGCTTCATTAAAAGGGATTTTTTTAGAAGGATGTCCACTAAGTTGGAAAGAAGGGAAAATATCACAATTATATGTTAATGCATGTGTTTTACATTGAATATTTTTCATTTTATTAAGAATATGTTTGAAACAATTTACTATATAAGGTTAAAACCTATGTTTTGTATCGAATCACTTTTTGTTTCAATGGGAAACTTTTATGGCTAATGAATTTTTCTTGAAATGTGATAGACCCCATTAAAATGGGAGATATATCGAAATGATTCCTATGGTGTAATAAAATAGTTGAGTATTTTAAAGATATAGATGCATAAATTCAATGAGCATAGTTTTGAGATATATAATTCCAAAATGGAATAGTTGTTGGGGAAAAAATATCAGTGGATCACTATGGATATATCTTCTTCATTAAAAGGGATTTTTGTAGAAGGATGGACTAAGTTGGAAAGAAGGGAAAATATCACAATTATATGTTAATGTGCATGTGTTTTACAATGAATATTTTTCATTTTATTAAGAAACTATTTGAAACAATTAACTATATACGTGGTTAAAACCTATGTTTTGTATCATATTACTTTTGGTTTCAATAGGAAACTTTTATGGCTATTGTGTTTTTCTTGAAATGTGATAGATCCCATTTTAGATATATCGAAATGATTCCTATGGTGTAATAAAATAGTTTCTAGTAGTTTAAAAATATAGATGCATAAATTCAATGAGCATAGTTTTGAGATATAAAAGTCAAAAATGCAATAGTTGTTTGTGAACAAATATTAGTGGATCACTATGGATATATCTGCTTCAATAAAAGGGATTTTGGTAGAAGGATGTCCACTAAGTTGTAAAGAAGGGAAAATATCACAATTATATGTTAATGCATGTGTTTTACATTTAATATTTTTCATTTTATTAAGAATCTATTTGAAGCAATTACTTATATAAGTTTAAAACCTATGTTTTGTATCAAATCACTTTTGGTTTCAATGGGAAACTTTTATGGCTAAGGTGTTTTTTTATCAAAATGTGATAGACCCCATTAAAATGGGATATATATCGAAATGATTCCTATGGTGTAATAAAATAGTTGAGTAGTTTAAAGATATAGATACATAAATTCAATGAGCATAATTTTGAGATATATAAGTCCAAAATGGAATAGTTTTTGGTGAAAAAATATCAGTGGATCACTATGGATATATCTGCTTCATTAAAAGGTATTTTTCTAGGAGGATGGACTAAGTTGGAATGAAGGTAAAATCTCACAATTAGAAGTTAATGCATGTATTTTAAATTGAATATAAAAGGTTTTCTCTCTCTCTTATTGCTTCAGTCCTGATCTTATAAAAGGTTTCCACTAAATCCATTCCTTATTAATTTTCACGTGAACCACATTCCCAAACCCACCCATCTATGTACTTAATAATTTTTTCATGTTCTGCAAATATCAAAACATCTACCTATGATCCTAGAGAGTCCTCCGATGCATCTTTGAGTCTTACAGCTAGTCATATTGAAACAAAACCACTACAGGCTTTAGGTAAGAGTTTTATGTCTTCTCTTGGGGATGATGTGCTTTCAACATCTAACACACTTGGAGTAAATCAACAATCCATGATTGGAATAAATTACCAACCTTGGCATAAAGAATTCTTATCAGATTTTGCTGGGCTAATTCAGACTAATAGTGTTCATAGGTTGAACTCTGACAAAGAATGTTTAGAAAGTTTCATGCCTGGCATCGACAAGATTTCTACTATTCATGTAGATAGTGATAATCCTGGTGGTAATGGTGACTGATAACTACAATTTATACTAACAATGTTCATAGGTTTAACACTGACAAAGAATGTTCAGAAAGTTTCCTGCCTGGCATCGAAAATATTTCTGCTATTCCTATAGATAGTGATAAGCCGGGTGGTAATGGTGACTATGATAACTACAATTCAGACTAACAGTGTTCATAGGTTAAAAAATGACAAAGAATGTTCAGAAATTTTCTTGCCTGGCATCGGCAAGATTTCCACTATTCCTGCAGATAGTGATAAGCCTGGTGGTAATGATGACTTTGATAACTACAACAATTTTCCCTCTAAAGAACAAGATGACAATGCACATGCATTTGTGCATGTATCATCAGGTGTTGAATTACATGAAGCATTTGGACCTCCTTTTCTTAGAGTTCATATATGTATCAGAGTTGGATATGGCCTCAGAGTTCAGATATGTCTCAGAGTTTGGGTATGTCTCAGAGTTGGATATGTCTCAGAGTTGGATATGTCTCAGAGTTTGGATGCATCTATAGTTAATGCACCTGAAGGGTGGTTTTCTCTTGATTCAAAATATGAAGATATTTTAGATGCTATAGTTGCTAATGTTTTCTCAGCGCCTCAACGAGGCATAGTTGACAATATATCCTCTAGAAATATATGTTCAAAAAAATCAGCATGAAATTTGCATAAATTCACTATAGATACATAGAAATTCACAGAAATTCTCATGTTATAAGCAGAGATAAGCATATAGATTATCCAAAAGAGGATTGAATGGAATATTTGGGGAAATGCACTATGAGTTATACAACTCTTTTGGACCTGGAGTAGCTGATAAGGTAAGTTTTAGTTAAGGCTCATGATGCATGTTTTTTATAGGAACAGGAAGGAAGGAAATCTATAAGAAAGCGTATGTCATAGTGAAATGGATTGTGCAGGGATAGTAAAATATATGTTTTTTTCTATCATTTTTTGTTATTTTGATCCATTTTGGAAAGTACAATTGAAATAATATTCACAACATATTAATGTAAAGGTCTAGAATACTGTAAGAAAATTAGTTTGTCGATTCTGAATTAAAAAGTGAAAATGTAAGTGAAAATTTTGTAAGTACGTTGACTACTATAGGAGACTTGCCCTGGTACATTATATAAACCAGATGTATTTTTCTTGATGAAAAAAAAATTCGGAGATACATAGATACATACTAGAAATTTGGAGATGAAGCCACAACGAGGACGAAGTCTGGCAATCCCTGAAGAATTCGTAGAAGACGCAAACCAAAATTCCCTGCTAAAAAAATTAAATTAATTAAAATCAACAAAACAAATACAAAAAAGAAGAAGAGAAAATCAACAAAAAATACCTTCATAGAATGCAACAGAGCAACAAAAAAATTCATAGAGCGCAATAGAGCAACAACAACAAGACACGCAGGACAGATGTGAACTGAGCAGCAACAACAAGACGTGCGAGACAAATGTGAACAAGAAACCTATAAAACTTTGCGGGCCAATATATTTATAAAATACGAGTTTGGCCAAACTATTTTAAAAGTTTGGCCGAACTAATAGTCCAACCGAACTAAAAGTTCGGCCGAAATTTTGTTGCTAGTTTTCCCATCTTTGACCAAAAATATGTTTTCCCACGCTGTCAGTATGTCGTCAATGTAAACGACAGAACGAGTTTGGCCGAATTATTGTGAAAAAAAGTTTTTCGCCCCTGATTCTCGCAAAAGTGTAACCCAACTTCAAATTTTTACCCATATATATATATATGTATCTCTTCATACAACTCACATGTATTAACATATTCGAATTATGTAATGTTACCCTATCTTAACGTTTATTAACTACAAAACCTTTCCATATCATCGTCGCAAATTAACTTACTTTATGTTACATTTAAGTTTCGTTGAATGGTCTGTATGATTCAAACGGAATTGATGGGATGTCTCCATATGCATTCAGGTGTTATTAACTCCTTATCGTTCCGTTTATCTCACCCTATTAAGGAAAATTCATTTCTTACCTCACTATCACATGGCACTCCATATGGTCAAAGGATGAGTGTATGGTAGATCTCATCATGCATCAATGGTGTAGATAAATTCAGGGTTTTTCAATACATTGAATTACTAGGGTTTATAATTCCATCATTTCATTTATAATTTCGTTTTTTTTCTGTTGTTGCACTCGAGAAAACAGAGAATAGAGGAACCTTCATTGTGTTCATACCATGAATTTCTCTGTAACATTTATGTGTAATGTTACTGGATATTAGAGCTTACATCTTACTTCACCTTTTGTGGTTTATCTTCATCTTTCAGGTAAGAAACCCTACCCTTTTTCATTGTCTCATATTATCATTTCTCTGGGTTTTATATTTGGAATTTATTTTAAATATATTACACTAAAGCATAAATCTCCATATCCTTCTAACATTATTAATGTGGAAATTTACAGATCGTTTATAAGGTTTCTTGTATATAAAAATTCTCTTCACTTACAACAAATTTCCTATAGCTAGAGCATAGGTAATGCCATCCCCTTTTTCACACTTATTCTAGCAATGAATTTGCGCTCATATTAATACAGTGTTTCACCCTGTCTGGAGATTTAATTTCTCAGCTGTCTGAGTTAGTATTCTTAAATTACATATTTTCTCATTCCATATAATTGAATTCTGTGTATTCAACTGTGAAATTGTTTGTAAATATATTTCATTTGTTTATAAATTTCCAATTCATATTGGTAAAACGAGATTTTCCCTCATTGAATCAAATCTGTTCATATGAAATCTTTTCTCTTTTTTAATTAATACCACTGTCTTCCTGTTGTTTCTGAATGGGAATTTTACATAGATTATATTGGTTATGTTTTAACACAGAACATTTTTTATGATAGGTTAAAGTTTTTTTTATGGTTTTTTCAATAACGTGGAAATGAATACAAATTTCCCCAATTTTTTATTCGTCATAGTTACAGTTTTATAAGGAGTGTGTATCAATTTATTCAAAGAGTTGAGTTTTCTCTAGTTGCTAAACTCATATACTCATAATGAAGTGATTACTTGGTACATTTTTAAATTGATTCGGTATTACAAGTACATGATTTCAATTTCCACTCTATCATACATCTCTGTTATTGATTTTTCCATTTATCTATTTGTTTAGTTTGCTTTATATTTATATGTTTAAATTATATTTTAGTTTGGTAGTGGGCTTTTTGTGGTACGATCACACCTCTGCTACATAATCCACCAGAGCATGCCATGGACTTTGTATTGGTACGACTTGTTTCTTTTCATTTTTATTGCAATCCTCCTTGGAAATTAAAATTTAATTATCTCATAATTAGTAATATATATGAGAACATGTAGTTTGAAAGAGGTACAAGTTTGATATTTTCTAGAATATGGCTCTAAATTCTTTCATTTAAATTTTCCAGTTTCATTAGTTTCCAAAGTTACATTTTATTTAACACTTAATATTTTATTTCCTCGTGTTTAACACATTTTAACATAGTTTTGGATAACTATATAAAGTATTAAAATTATTTTCCATATATACACTTCCACCCAATATACTAGAATTTTAAAACTTATAAAATGATACAGTTTCTTAATCAAATTTAATTATACTTAAAATCTCATAACTATATTTTTAATTCGTTTTACACTCTACTCAATTAGAGTTATTAAACTCAAAAATTTGATTATAATTAATATTTATAATCCTTTTCTTCTAATTCTGTTTCTGGAAAATAGTTTTTCCAGATTCATATACTTTTTTCAACTATATCAACTCTGGTTAGACAAGGATACAACTATTCTCTCTGGTTAGTATAGATGTTTCAACTTCTTTACGTTTCTTTTAAAACAAGAATTTAATTTTGTTCTATGCATCTTCGGGTATTAAATTTTCTTTATGAATCTAAACAGGAATAAATTCAACCTTGAAGCTACTCTTACAGGTATTATTAATATGATTATTACTTGTATAATTCACATGTTTTTCTTTTTTTGGTTCCTTTATTATATTTTCTAACTTTGACCAATATATTCGGTTGCAAATTTATTTTATTAATTTTAATTTATGCTACAATTCCCTTAAAACCAATAGTCAACAGTTCTGACAATTAATTCCCCTTATTTAAGGTCCTTCAATACAAAAATGGAAGGCTAAACCACCCTTCTATCCATTTAAAATTTGAATTTCATAATTTGTATTTGAATATTGTGGAATGACCCAGATACTTTTTAATTAACTATTGTATATAATTTTCCTCCTCGAATGGTTTATAAATTGGTTTTAATCCTCATATCCACTAGAGGATTTCATTGTATGTAAAGTATTGTTACATGTATTTTAATACATTTTTCTTTAGTACATATTTATCACTGTATGAATGAATATGCATAGAATATAAATTTTTCCTCAATGAAAACATTCTATACTTCTAGTTAACCTTAAATATGAAGTGTATGTTCATCATTAATATTTGTATTTATTTTCATGTTATGCATCTAAAATATTTTCTGTTTAGAATTTCATTTTTTATTCCTATAGCTAATTTGTATTTGTTTCATCATATATATAATGTAATTATTAATTGAAATTTTAGATATTTAGATGGACTTAAACAACAGATTTAGACCCTTATCGAGGGCTTAGAGATTCTGTCTTTGTCCCTAAATTAAATTTTTCCTATGTCACTATACAAAAAGAATAACTGTACCCCTATGGTTAATTTTTTTAAAATACATATGAAACTTATTTATTTCTGAACGAATCACATCATGTTACACATAAAGTATAAAATTAATCTACAGAAATTTCAGCCATAATTTATAAAAATATATTCCTTTCTACTACATTAGAATTATATAAGTTCTAACAAAAATATAACCATAAAACTTCACATAATGTGCATACCAATCTGGTAAATACTATTTGCCTCCCAAGCTTGAGCTTAATCCACAACTCTCCCCCGAGCAGAGACCAATTATTCCTCTGTGTAGAAAACCCCTTGTATCACTAGGAATATATTATTTAAGATTATTTAAGCTTCCTTTTTGTAGATAATGCGTTGTTTCCATAAATGCATCGAGTTAATTTGGGATGTTGTTTCCATTAGCCTAAGCTTTACTTTTTTTTTTCCCTCAAAATCTTGTTTAAAACTAGTTTTTCCTCATTCTAGTTTTATTCTCACCTCATCTCAGTAACTTTCCACTCTACTGAGGCATTATTGGATTATTATCTCCTATCTAACATTTTTATTTTATTTTATTTTTATCCAAGGATTTTTGGAGAATTTTGGAAAATTCTTACAATTCTCTTCCATCCTCATGGATTTGAATCCTGGTCTCCAATTTACTCTAGTCTTTGCACAATAATAAAATTTTACTTTTATTTATTTCAAAAATAATATGTCCAGATATCATTTTCCCTTAGGTCCACTTGAACTTTACGTTTATTAACTATCTATACACCCTGAAAAATAGGGATATTACATTTATACTAGAATATTGTGTTTTCCCATCATGATTTTACTTGTTCTTTCATCGTCTTTGCATTTTATAGTATAAAAATGTACTACATCACATCTATGCAACACCAAATGTAACTTCCTATACATGTAAATATATTATGTAGAAACAAAAACAATAGTGCCACATTTGATTGTGGAATACATACGTATGCAATTATATTACTTGAACAACATCAGGTCGCTTATATTTACGATATTTCCCAATATAGAGTTGGACATGAGAGACTATTTAACATAGATATACATAATTATTTCCAATTTTAATGGTTAGAGATCATTTTAATTTGTACAAATTAATTATGTTTGATAAGTTTCGTATTCATGTGGTTTGATATTTTAAGTTTAACATCAACAATAATATTAATTATTAAGTAGGATTGCCAAGCCACTATAATGAGTAACAATATTTGTGTGATGGACTTAGCATCTTCAATTAATAAAATTTAACAATGTTACTTAAATCAATGGAAAATGACTCAAAATATGATAAGTGACTTAAATAATCTATCACGTCACCTAAATTAGGTTTCATATAAGCTAATTTGAAGAATATGGCATTGAACATATATGTAACTTAATAGGATAAAGGAGGTTATGCATATTGAATAGCACAATCATTAGGTGAAAGTGTTCATTAATGATGGTGCATGCATTATACATAATTTAATGGATACTTTTCTAGATCCTTTAAATCTACAAATTTTATTTTTCTTTAGTTAAATCAATATTGTTCACATTCAATTTTTATATAAATTTTGTCGTGATTTCAATAAAAGGTTTATATAATAGAAATGGAGTATCAATTAAATTAATGACATTGATAATATTAGTTGATATATATTGCTTCTATGGATCTATAGTGTTAAAACATCATCATAGTGGTCATCGTCATTTATCATTGATCGATTTATCAACATTGAGAGTTGACAATTTAAGAATAGTAACTAAAAATATCATATAATTAGATATGGAAAAATAACAAAAATGTATCTATCTATCGATATTTCTATCTATATACATAAAAAATGAATAAAATATAGAGGGCCACTATAATAACCTCTACCATGATCATCTCATTTTTAGTGGCCACCATTATCCCATCAGAAGTTCACATGAAACTTGAGTATTTCCAAGTGTCACATGAATTCTTACTCTATCCATGTGAATTATCATGGTTGTACTCTACTATAAGGCATCAATATCCAACCCCTTACCAATATTGCCTAAAAGTTTCTTATTGTGGGATCATACTATGAGGGTATTTTCTACAGTAGGTTATGGGTGATGGTTAATATGGATGTCTGCATTTATCTAATGATTTCAACAACGAGATGATGTTGGGAAGGGGAGATACAAATTTTAATCATAGGAAAAATACATAACAATGGATCATTCCTAGAATTTTATTTATTCTACATCGATGCATGACCCACCCATTAGAATTAACTAATGTCGAAATAATTGGCATGCTAACATAAAATAAACTATGCCTAAAATTTCGTAAGGAAACATAGAGGCACATCATAAATATTGTAGTGAGTTATGCCAAATACCATAGACCACCTATCCATCCAATTGTATAAAAAGGGTTTATAGTTTCACTAGTTCATACAAATGTGTCTCTTTGTGAATATTTTCTATAATTTGGTTCTCATGTCGACAAAAAATGTCATCAACTATTGTTTTGAAATTTTTAGGTATCTAACTTTTTGTTTGTCGAACCCATAGTAAATATTGTGTACATTCTAACCCTATTATTAGAAAGGTGAGTTAATTTTCATTGGGAATTTCGAAACGAAGATTCAACAATGTCTAAGAATATGGCTAGTGATAGTGATGTTGGAAATACTTAGAGAGGGGGAGGGGTGAATCAATATTCCTTTCAATTAGAGCATTATTTAATCTTCAATTATTATCAGTGTTTGTAAAATGATAGTAGCAAACAAGAGGAACACAAATGCACACATTTTTTAAAGTGGAAACCCACTCCGGGACAAAAACCACCTAATGCTTTTCTAATAATTCTTTAATATTCAACTCCAATTGAAAATAAAGCTCCAACTTCCTAGAATCTAGAGAAGCATTTTTCTCCAGCTCCCATTGGATGGACGCTCCAATGCTCGAGATTCTTCAGTAGTCAACTGAATGGATGCCCCAACACCCAATGAGCTACAACTCACCCTAGCACCACCCTAACACCCTATAGAAGAATAAACGAAGAATGGACTTTCGTACCAAGGAAAATGGTCCACTTTACAATGATATAGAATGATGCTGAAGAAGAAGATATACCAGACCATATTTCCAACTTTAACACAACCACCTAATGATGATCCTAGACCTCCCAACACTGCCTCTTCAACCCTTGGAAGATAGACACTAGTACAATTTGTACAATAATGTATTTACAATGACTAAGTACAATGATACCTTTACAATGATTGTATGCAGTGCTGCACACTTGAAGACTTTATATGATGAACTTCTTGCTGCTATTATGCCCCTTGGTTGCTGCTCTTGTCATGCTACCCTCTACTACACCTTGCTTTGCTTTTCTGTCGTAGAAATTCTGGTCCTTTGCAACCCTTGAAAACACATGATCTCGCTTTTTCTTTCCTTCTAGGAGCTCTATATTGAATATGGTGTATCTCTGTTATTTCAGACCCTCAATATCTAATTTGCAGTCCTTTAGTAGTTTTTTGAGTCGTCTTTTCAATGCCACAGGTCTGACCAAACTTGGATTCTTCAATAGAGAGTTATACCCAATCTCTCACAATTCCCTAATTATGGATTGTTTCAGCAAAGCGCACTTGTATGACATGCCACATGTCACTGTTTCTTCATTTGGCTCTGAAATTGATAGAGAAAAAAACACGTACTGTGCACTATCCACCAATTCTTATGAAATTCCAATCTGATACTCAGAGAGAGGGTTTTGATGAATTTACCAAGGTCACTACTTTGAGATGAATTTCAGGAGCCTGCAAAAACCCTGACTTCCAAAAATCATATCTCCAAAAATGTTGTGCACCTTGATCTAAAATTTTTACAGCAGCTTCCTTAGGATTTTGGCTTCTCCTCATGGAAATTTCAGCTTCTGAACCTTCGTAGAAAAAAATTTACAGCACAAATTCCACGATGACCTGTTTCAGATGGCGAAATCCTTGTTGACAAGGAATAAAATGTTATTAAATCATCATATAAATGTTTATGAGAGGGCTCTGTATCAAGTTGGAGAGTGTGGGAGGGATTTTAGGAGCTTAAAAAATATTAATTATGACTTTTCAATGACCCATGCCCCAACCCCATGGGGTTTTAGCCCACTAACTGGGGGTACAAACATCAAACATGAATATCTCTCAAACCGTGAAGAATTACATGACGTGCAATATATCAATGGAAACATCTCGACAAGTAGAATCCATCAAAAGAATTATTGACCCAAAATATATTAATTTTTTAGGTCAAAATCTCCATGCAATATTGGGTTAGCCCCTGGTGCTGCTTGGGTTGAAATCAATGACAACAACTGATCAACAAGTGATGAGGGCTCTAGAATTTTATTTCATAAGTATTGTATAATGGTTTTAAGATACCCCAACCTTGCATCAATTTCCATAATTATGTTAATTAGTTACATGATGGGGATTGTTTTGTGTTTCTACAATGATATTGGTTTTGGGTTTTCTCGAGAATTCATATTAATTAGGTTTATGCACATTAATTATGGAAAATTAAATTTAGGTTTATTTTTTTATCATGTAAACAAATTATGAAGAAAATAAATTCCATCAAAATACTTACATAGACATAAATGAATACCATATTACTAGATTATAGTAGATATTTTTAAAGCTCCCCATATTTTTTTCTCCCAAATTTTCTTAATAGCACTCAAAATATCTATTATAATCTATTTCTGAATTATATCTTTTGTCGAAATTTTATAGTAAATTCCCAATTGGAATATGTACATGGTCTTTGAGCATGTGAGAATCCATAGTCATGCATGAACATCCAGATTTAGCCAACAATGTGAATGGATGTTCACATGTTGTGGCTAAACATGAGGTGGATAAACATTGGCCATTAATATTTTACTTAGTTTTAAATGAGAGAATTTAGTTTGTTTGGGTTTTTTAAATTAATTAGGAACAAAATTAGAAATTCGTTTCTCCCTGCAAGGAGATTGAGCCAAGTATGATATGAGCTTAGAAATAAGGTAGAATTTATTTGTTGGAGTGGTTCAACAAAAATCTATTTTAGGTGAGAAAGACAGCTTCAGATTGTTATATAAATATATAAGATAGGTGAGAGAGGGGAGCGGAGTGTGAGGAAAGAGTAAGACCATGTGAAATAGGTGTGTGATAAGCGAGAGTAGAAAGAGTATAGACAATTGCAATAACTAGTCGATCTAGGGCTTGGCTCTCTAAATTCCTTTATTATTAATTTTCAAGTGTTTTTTTATTGATCGGGCTCTTTGTTCAAACTATTTATTTAAAATATTTTGAATCACATATACATTTTTTTTTCTAAATTGAGCTAATTTTATTTATGTAAATATAATAGTACAAAACTGCCGCAGTTCAGCTGCATTAGCCTGAAAATGGGCCTGAAAGTCAAGCATAATTCTAAAAAGAAGCTGCCCATATAGGGAAACCAACTCTGTAATAGCAGTCTCACCGCACTTGTATAGGGAAACCGATGGAGTAGTTTTAATTGTTATGAGACAGTAACAAAAAGCTAGCACTATCATTAACGAAAACCAGTAAGCTGCCATGTATTGTAGAAAACCAGCATCACTAAGAAAATAAACAAGTTCAAAGATCATACTGCGCCATGTCATTTCTGAGTCAGCTGGAGTTGGCGGGAGAAGGCTGTTCCTCCACTATTGGGCTTCCGAAGTAATCTTCAGGATCATCCACTTCTGCTTCTCTGTTGTGAGCCTTTGCACCTTGTTCAGTAGTTGTTTCCACCTGCAAGGGAGAGAGACCAAGGGGGGGATTGGCTGTGGCAACAGGCTCGTCTAAGTACTCTTGTGGCGCTGCAGCAGAAGTGGATCGAGGCTCGACAGAGGCAGGATGAGGGTCGAGAGAAGCAGGAGAGGAGACAGTCCAAGTAGGAGGGCTAGTAGTGGCATCCTCGCGCAGAGTTATAGTGATGAAGGCAGTAATAGAAGGGCGATTGAAAGCACTATCAAACCTCAGCTCCATTCTCTGAGTGGTCTGGCGGATGAAATGGTTGCTAGCAGGTGGAGGGGCGGAGGAGGTGAAGCGATGGGGGGCTTCAGGCGGAAGGGTGGCAGGCGGTCGACCATGGGCCGAAACGGAAGGAATTTTAGAGACAAATCTGCTGGAAGAGGGACGCTCTCTGACTGAGCTTCCGCGTGTGCCTCCTCGACGGGCTGTCATGCGCTGCCTGAGTCAAGGCATGGCGGGCTCTGCTTCGAGAGGCTCGTGAGCCTGGAGAGAAGCCGACGCAGCAAAAGAACCGGGAATGATATGAGGCACACCAGGATGATACAGAGTGACAGATGTGCTGGAAGTATGCTGAGCAGCAGTGGTCGCACCAGGGAAAAATTCACTGTTGGAGAAGTGCACACTAGGTAAGAATTCAATGCAGCTATAGAGCGAACAACGCCGACCTGTGACTGTGCGAGCGCTTGGCTCAGCACAGTGGACAGGGCACGCATCGCCCAAGGGAACCATACAAATGCGGAGAATGTCGGAGAGCTCATCGAGCGTAGAGTTGGCCTCCATAATGCATAAACCAGGCGGACCAGAGCTATTGAAATGCCGGCTCGGGGGAGATTTAATGCTAGTTGCAGGCGGAGTGAATGCGAATTTAATTGCGCTGTGGAGGGCCATGTGGCCACCACGCGCTCTGTGCATTGGGAAGTGGCCAAGGCTAGTTGTCCCCATATGGCTAACGAACATCCGCATCCGGAGTGAATCACATATACATTAAGTTATACAGAAAAATACAATTAGATTGCAGGCGCGATAAGGGCCATAGATCTGAACCCAATCAATGGGAGAGATATCATCGCAAGTTGAAAGCCATCGCACTTTGCACAGAAACGAGTTTAATGTTAAAAAGTCACAAGTTAAATTTTTTTATCAGCGATGTGAAGTGAGGAGTGGAGAGACAACGTGGATCATCAGATCCGAGACTAATCCAATGATGGAGATCATAGTGTTGAGAAGCGATTTGGCGCTTCACAAGATTTAGGAGATAAGTGTTAAGACGTCACAAAGTAAACAGATTTATTTGTGATGCAAAAAGGAGGAGGACACATGTTAGCTCAATGCAGTTTCTCAATTCTCAAATATTAAAGTTTAAGTTTTAATGTTAATTTCAAGTTGTGCGATCGGTGATTGCCAATTATTGGTCAGGCTTGTCGTGGGACCCTCTCGTAATAGATTCTGTGCAAACACATTGTTTTGGGTTATATGTGTTTTGTTTATAATAATGTCATTGATCATGCCATATGTATGTATGTATGTTTAATGAGCCTCGAAGTTAAAACAAATCCGGTTCAGGTAATAAGGTTATGCAGAGTGTGAACTCTATAGTTTCCATGCATACTTTGATATTTCTACAACTAGTCTGCATCATTTGGTATCAAGTAGGCTTGAGTCTATTCTTGAAAGTTGGAGCAAAGATGCCACCTAGGAGAGGAGCTGACATAGGTCGTGGAAGTCTGGAAGCTAATGCAATTCTGCTAAATGAAATTCGACATCTTCATACAAGAATGGAGATAGTAGAGGTTGCTCAAAGGAGAGCACTTGGAGAGGGTGATGTCAGCGGAGCAGAACAACCTTCAGAGGAAGAAGAAGAAGAAGAAGATGATGCAACTAAAATGCTAAAAATGTTGATTAAGGAAATTGTAAGACCAAAGGTGGATGTACCTTTGTATGAGGGAAATCTCAATATGGAGGAGTTAATGGACTAGATCAATTCATTAGATAAGTAATTTGAATTTGAAGAAGTTGAAGACAAAAGAAAAGTGAAGTTTGCAACTACCAGACTAAAGGGTCATGCAACTACCTAGTGGGAGGAGTTACAAGTATCCAGATAGAGAAAAGGAAAGAAAAAAATTAAGTGATGGGATAAAATGGTAAGAAAATTAAAAAGTAAGTTCCTACCCAAGGATTATCAATTAAATATTTTGAAGCGATTACAAAATTTGAAACAAAAATGAATGACAGTGAAAGAGTATACAAAGGAATTTTATAAGATGAATATCAGAGCTGGAAATGTAGAGGATGATGTTGAGAAAGTAGCCAGGTATATAAATGGATTGAGGTATGATATCCAGGATGAGATCAGTCTATTAAATTTGAGGACAATTGATGATTCTTCCCAGGCATATTTAAAAGCAGAAGAGAAGATACAGAGAAAAAAAAAGTCAGAGGAATCGAGGAAAGATTCCAGCAAGAGGAAGAGGAACATTAAAACCCATATTTCAACATTACCAAAATGAAACATGAGGTTTGAGTAGCATATCACCACAAAGAGGGGACTTTGGTCGAGGAAGGTTTGTACTCAGAGGTAGAGGCCAACGAAGAGATATTTAGTGTTTTACATGTGGTGAATGGGGACATGGGTCATGGCATTGTCCTCATAATAAGTCAACAACCGAGAGAAATGTAAATGTTGCTAAAACATAGGAAGAAATTCCTCATATTGTAGGTAATGTGTAACCACTTGAAGCAGGAGAATCCTTGCTATTAAAAAGGGTATTTCTTAAAGCCAAAAAAGAAGCAGGGGAACCAGCTCAAAGGAATAATATATTCAGGACTATATGCAAGTCCAAAGGTAAATTTTTCAAAGTGGCAATCGTTAGTGGAAGCACTGATAACCTTGTTTCTAAAAAGATGGTGGACAAGTTGGGATTGGTAAAAATAGTACACCCTACTCCTTATAAGGTATCATGGCTACAAAAAGGACATCAGATTATTGTGACATAATAGTGTAAGGTAGAGATCCAGATTGGTACTCACAAGGATGTTATATTATGCGTTGTAATGCCAATATATGTATGTCACATATTTCTAGGAAGACCTTGGCAGTTTGATCAGAAAGCCATACATGATGGCAAAAGAAACACTTATACTCTGGAGAAGGATGGAAAAAAACACACACTACTACCATTAAAGGATGAAGCTGACAAAGAAGTACCTAGAAAAAATGTTATGTTGATGAGTGGGAAAGAACCGTTGCAAGAAGTCAAGAAGGATGAGGAGATGCATTTTGTTGTTATAGGAAGACCCAAGTTAATTCTAATTTCCACAAATTTAGAATATTTATCTAAAGAAATCCAAAATATGTTGAATGATTTTGATGATATTATTGTGGATGAGTTTCCAAGTGCATTACCACTAATAATGAGACTTATTCATCATATTAATCGAATACCTGGAGCAAGTTTTCCAAATAAAGCAACATATAGGTTAACTCATCAAGATAATGCAAAAGTTGGAATACAAGTTCAAGAGTTGATGGATAAGGGATTGATAAGAGAAAGCCTTAGTCCATGTGTTGTACCAACAATACTCAGTCCAAATAAAGGAGGTGAATGGCGCATGTGCACATATTCCAGAGTCATAAATAAAATCACCATCAGGTATCATTTTCCTTTACCACGAATGGATGATTTAATGGATTGCTTGAGTGGATCAAAATATTTTACTAAGATAGATTTGAAGAGTGGTTATCATCAGATAAGGATTAGAGAAGGGGATGAGTGGAAGACTAACTTCAAAACAAACAATGGTTTGTATGAATGGTTAGTGATGCCTTTTGGGCTCACTAGTGCACCTAGCACATTATGAGATTAATGAATGAAGTCTTGAAGGAATATGCAGAAAATTTTGTAATTATTTATCTTAATGATATTCTAATTTTTAGTTGAAGTAAAGAAGAGCATCTGGAGCACCTTAAATTAGTTCTAAAAACTTTGTAGAAAGAGAAGTTGCTAATAAATTTGAAGAAATGCAGTTTTATGAAGGAAGAGCTAGTCTATTTGGGATTTGTAGTTTCTAAAGAAGGCTTGAAAATGGATTCGGAAAAAGTCCAAGCGATTTTGAATTGGCCAAATCCAAGAAACATATTTGAGGTAAGAAGCTTTCATGGTCTTGCAAGTTTCTATAGAAAATTTATCAGAATCTTTAGTCAGATTTGTGCACCCATTATTGAAACAATCAAGGAGAGTAATCAGCCATTCAAGTGGACAGAAGCAGCAGACCAAAACTTTAAGTTGCTGAAGAATAAAATTATAGAAAAACCAGTTTTAGCTTTGCCATATTTTGAAAAAGTTTTCCAAGTTGAAATTGATGTTAGTAGAGTTGCAATTGGAGCAGTTTTAAGTCAAGAATAGAGACAAATAGAATACTTCAGTGAGAAACTGAATGAAGAAAAGAATAAATACTCATATTCTGAAAAAGAGTTTTATGTTATTATGCAAGCCTTGAAAAAATGGAGACATTATTTGTTACCAAAATAATTTTTATTATATTCTGATAACCATGTGCTACAGTTTATAAACAACTAGCCAAAATTGAACAAAAAAAATGCCAAATGGGTATAATTTTTGCAGAGTTTTAGTTTTGTGACTAAGCATACAAGCGGTAAGTTGAACAAAGTTTTTGATGCTTTGAGCAGAGTGAATTTAACATGCAATAATTACAAGTTGGTGTTGTAGGATTTGAATAAATGGTTGACATGTATAAAGAAGATGCAAAATTTAAGGAAATTTATGCAGATTTGCAAAACCCAGTAGTTCATAATAGAAGACAGTGGTTGGATTATCTTATCCAAGGAGGTTTTCTATTCAAAAGTAATAAACTGTGCATTCCCAAATTTTCTATGAGGGAAAACATAATTAAGGAGAAACATAGTGGAGGCTTATCTGGACACTTTGGACAAGACAAGACATTTTCTCAGGTAAATGCTTTTTACTACTGGCCAAAGATGCAAACTGATGTTAAGATATTTGTTGAGAAATGCAGGATTTGTCAGCATGCTAAGGGGAGAAGTCATAATACGGGATTGTATCAGCCATTACCAATACCAAACCGACCATGGGATGCAGTTAGTATGGATTTTGTTTTGGGTTTGTGTTGGGCAATTTATTTGAACAAATTGCCGCATTAAATTATCGACCAGGGAAACTCGTGAGCTTGTGATGGTGCCAGCAATATATATGCAGGAGTAGGCAACTAACTCTATGTCTAACTAAATTGTTTATGATTCAATATAATATGCAAGGGAAGAGGCTCCTAACTTAGGAGGTCCTGGTTGTCCTTCCCTACAGTATCATAGAGAAATCATTCATAAAACCAGAAACTTGAAATAAAGACAAGGCTATTCAAAAGCCGAAAGTAATATATTCTATAACTCTAACTCAATTAGTTTAAAAAGAGGAATAATATTGAAATGGTTCTTGACTCAAGAAATCCACTTTCACCTCAATTACCACTTAATGAATCAGAGTTTAAAACCAAGAACTTAAGATGGATAAATTATTAATGAAAGAAGCTCTTAACTTAAGAGACATGTAAAGTATTCCATTATAATTCATTCATCAATCACACACAAATCCTTAAACATCTAAGCAATGAAATGAAACAAAATCTAATATGAAATAAAATGTTTCTCTCATCCTTTTAGAGTGAGCTCAATTCTCTTAAGAACAAGACAATTATTCCATATACTACATTAAGGAAACTTATATCTAAAACTACAGAAATTCCATAAACACAATTTACATCTAAAACTACATAATGGAAATATATGAAAAATGAAGCTTTATTCTATTCCATCATCAATTGGATACAATGCTCTAAGAGTCCTCCCTTTTGGAATGGAGGAGGTACTCCTATTTATACAATGAGAGGAGTAACAAACTCATAATGATCATCCACTAATATCTCTAACCATCTAGACACATAACCCTATCCTCCATGATCTCCTCCATAATCTTTTCCATGAGGTTTATCTTCTTAAATTCGAATTTCATCATCCAAGGCCACATAAAGGTGTCTTGGAAGCTTCCTTTGTGCCTACACATGTCAACAAACTCATGCTAATTGTTAGGTATAAGTATAAGCATATTATTTTCTAAGTTTTAGCCATAAATTCACTTTAAAATATTAAGAATTAATAAACTTTAGAAAAACATAGTTATGACCCAATAATGAGGTGAATGTAATGATATGGAGGTGGAATGGAGGTGACATGAAGGTAAAATGTGAAGATATTGATGAATAATGGAGTGAAAATAAAGACTATTTTGAGGCCCAACAGCTTGCTAAAAACTCAAAGAGGAAATGACTCCATTTATATTGTGGTAGATGGGTTTTTTAAAATGGATCATTTAATTGCATGCAAGAAAACTAGTGATGCAACACATATTTCTAATCTGTTTTTTCATAAGTTGTAAGGTTACATGGATTTCCTATGAGTATTAATTCTGTCAGGGGTACCAATTTTGTTGGTTATTTCTAGAGAACTATGGAAGAAAATAGGTACCAACCTTAGTTTCAGTTCAACTTATCACCCTCAAATAGATGGATAGATCGAGGTAGTGAACATAAGCTTGGAAAATATATTGCAGAGGTTAGTGTATAAAAATCCTAAGCAGTGGGATTTAGCACTTGCTCAGGCCGAGTTTACTTATAGTTATACTCGCAATCGAATTACTAGGATGATTCCATTCCATATTTCTTTTGGAATGAATCCAAGAGGTGTGTATGAGCTTATAAATTTAGGAAAACAAGAGATAAGGAGCGCAAAGGATGAAGAGTTTGCAGAACAAATGTAGTAAGTACAAGAAGATGTCAAAAAATGATTGATGGAAAGTAGTGGAAAATACAAGCATAGAGTTTATATGAAGAGGAAAGAAAAATAATTCTAGGTGACCTAGTCATGGTGTACCTGAGAAAAGAAAGGTTTATTGTTAAGACTTATAAAGAATTAAAGATGAAAAATATAGGACCATGTATAATTTTGAGGAAATTTTTTTCAAATGCATATGAGGTTGAATTGCCAAAAGGAATTGGAATATTACCTACATTTAATCTTTCATATTTGTACCTATACAAAGGAATAAAGGAAGAGCTAAGAGAAGATTCTACAGAAGAGGAATACTAGACTTTGAATTGGAAGGAACAGATGCCAAAAACTAAAAATCAAGAAGTGGAAGCCATTTTGGAGAAAAGAGCAACAAACAAGACCAGAGGAAAAACTTACTATCAGTATCTAGTCAAGCAGAAAGGACATCTTGTGGAAGATTCCAGTTGGATGACAAAAATAGTGTCATAGAAGTTTAGTACAGATCCTGAAGCATTGATGGATCAATATTTTCTTCCTTGAGAGTCTCATGTAGGAGCATCTAGACTTAGCCAGCAATTTTATTAGATGTTCACATGTTGTGGCTAAACATGAGGTGGAAAAACATTGGCCATTAATATTTTACTTAGTTTTAAATGAGAGAACTTTTTTTTTGGGTTTGTTAAATTAATTAGGAATAAAAATAGAAATTGGTTTCTCCCTGTGAGGAGATTGAGCCAAGTAGGATATGAGCTTAGAAATAGGGTAGCATTTGTTTGTTGGAGTGGTTCAAAATAAATCTATTTTAGGTTAGAAGGACCTCTTCGGATTGTTACACACACACACACAGATATATATATATATATATATATATATATAATATAGGTGAGAGAGGGGAGTAGAGTGTGAGGAAAAAGTAAGACCATGTGAAATAGGTGTTCGAGAGGTGAGAGCAGAGAGAGCATAAACAATTGTAATAACCAGTCGATCAAGGGCCTGGATTTGTGAATTCCTTTATTATTATTTTTCAAGTGTTTTGTATTGATCGGGCTTTCTGTTAAAACTAATTTTTTAAACTTTGTTTAATCACATATACATTAAGTTATACAACAAAAAGACAATCGAAATGCAGGCGCGACGAGGGTCATAGATCTGAACTCGATCAATGGGAGACATCTCATCGCAGGTTGAAATCCATCGCACTTCGCATAGAAATGGGTTTAATGTTAAAAGCCACAAGTTAAATTGTTTTATCAGCGATGCAAAGTAAGGAGTGGAGAGACAACGGGGATCATCGGATCCGAGACTAATCCAACGACGGAGATCACAGTGTCAAGAAGTAATTTCGTGCTTTGCAAGATTTAGGAGATAAGTGTTAAGACATCGAAAAGGAAATATATTTATTTGTGACGTGAAAATTAGGATGACACGTGTTACCTCATCTTAGTTTCACAATTCGCAGGGATTAAATTTTAGGTATTAACGTTAACTATAAGTTGTGTGATCTATGATCATCGGTGATTGGTCAGGCTTGTCGTGGGACCGTCTTATGAGAGATTCCATGCAAACACATTGTTTTGGATTATATTTGTTTTTTTTATAATAATGTTGTTGATCGCACCATATGTATGTATGTATTTTTAATGAGCCCCGAAGTTAAAAAAAACCTGTTGCAGGTCATAAGGTTGTGTACAGTGTAAACTTTATAGTTTTTCGCTCATACTTTGATATTTTTGCGGCTAGTCTGCATCACATCGGAAAATGTGCATGTTCTTGTCTCCATTAATGTGTGTGTGTTCATAATAATTCTTCCTTGGCACTAAGTTAGCATTCTTAGTGTTAATTTGGAAATTTCAAAGCTTAGAAATCAAGAATGCATGTGAATTCCTTGGAACAAGTGTGCATTATTAAGAATTGAATAAAATTCCTTGGGGATAACCTTCATGTCCATCCCATTACCATTTTTTTTACCCTCATTTTCATGTAAATCAAAATGTTTGAAAATTATTAAATTGATGGTTAACAACAACCATCAATGAAGAGGCATAGTTTCTCCCTTACATAGATCATATAGATGTAATAAAATGCCACTATTCATGGGTGGAATGTTTCCATTTTGTATGATTTGTATGCATAGAACTTTGATTCCAAAGTAGGTTAATTGGTTGGATCCATGTAGACATAGTGGGCCTATTCCTTAAAGGGCATTTGTCTTCTCCTTGTAGAGAAAAAAAATGTAGTGGTGGAACCTAGAATACAACAACATCTAGCTTGTTGGAGAATAAAAATGAAAATGCATATCACATTAGATTTATTGAGTGTAAATATAGGTTTAAAAGAGTTAATTGTCTATTTTAACAAAATATCTATGTTGATGAGACAATGGTCTACAAATCTACCCTTTACAATTCATATTTCTATTAGAGGATTTGAATCTAAAACCTTGAAATAGTTTCTATTCACAAAGATTTGAAGAGGAAAAGAGTGGAAGAATTAAGAGGCTTAAATAAGTATATAAGAGAGTAAAATTGGCATTGGACCTAGAAATTAGACGAGATAGAAAAATAACTTGTAAAATTCCAAGACACCCTCACCAACATGAGGTAAAAATTAGAGAAGACTAGAATGTAACTTTTGCAATTGGAAAGGAAATTCACTATGTTGGATGGTTAATAAGAGGAAATTTTAAAAAAAAATTATACTTCAATATACTAATATTTGGTAAAAAAATAGAATTATAAATGAAGTTATAAAAATATACCAAGGAGACAAATCTAGCCCATTTCATTGGTGCTAGAGAAGCCAACAATATCATAAAGTCAAGAATTGTAAAATATACATATAATATACTTTGTAAAAAACCCTTCAGTGATTCCAAAAGAATACTATTAACACGAATACAAATTTATTGAGAGAAATGGGATATAAGAGCCAGGGGATAACTAATAAATACCAAGGATTTTAATCCCCACTATAGCTCAATAGAGGCCCAAGTATGAGGAAATAAGATTTAGTGGATAAAATCAAAGTGAAAGTTCATCTCAAGCAACCTTTGTCAAGGAAAGAGGAACTTTAATATAATCTTGTTGACATTATGGAAAATGTGTTGTTCTTGATGCGAACCTACTTGAAAAATATGCCAACATTGTGATAGAATGATGATTATGGAACTTATGTAGACCGGTACAAATGTTATAGGTTATATGGATAAATAAATAGCAGTTTAGAGATAGATCGATGTTAAAGGTGAAGTTTGAGAAAGTATACATGGATCTTATGCGGAGGGGTCGTGTACATACATAGGTCTTATAAGTGAAAGTTGCATACATAATCTGAACCATGGTATTTTGGATACTAGGGACCATTACCATGCTAATAGCCCAAACTAAATAGAGCAACAATGGTTATTTTATCCCGTCAAAGAATTCTAATGAAATTACCAAGGGATTTACCTAAGGTATTGGCTAAGGAAAAAAATTATATAAGGAGATGGATACCAAGGCATTAATTATGCAAGTTATGAATTTTTTAAGAATGGCTTGATATGAAACATGTATGCTCCAAGGAGCATGGATATGGATCATATATGATAGATATGAAAGGAATACATATTGCTTGATCTATTTATGTTTGTAGCTAAAGATGATATATCTATGATGATGGTATGAATGTACATATAATGATATATGAATGTAAAAATATGTGTGTTGATATTTATGTTTGATAGAATTTGTGGAGGTGGGATTTAGTGATTTTAGATTTTTACGTTGGTTTGGTTATAAATGGTCATGTACATACGCATATCTATTTATGTAGGGTCGCGTATATATTCTGATATATGGTTTACATTTGGTTGAGATATGTACGTGGGTGTTATGCATGGTAGTATCCTATATACACTAATCTGTTTCCTTCATGTTGCGTATATATTACAGGTTTTGTAGTGGTACTTGATGATAACATTAAATGAGCTCTACTTTTTTTTTGGTTGTGGCTCAATGATGTCTCTATCTTGGTAATTTGTATCTCACAGTGTTGGTTGATTAAAGTGGGGAACGGTAATGATGCTACGTGTGGTGATCTTTGATTGGTTGAGTGATTTGTGATTAGTTCAAAGCTATATGAATGGTTCAGTCATTAATTCAATATTACAGTTATTCATGATTTAGTTTTCAGTAGTTTAAGATATGTACGCATGTGTTATACAGAGGAAGCATGTACATATGTGAGTTTTATTCGGTACAATCACATACATATTCTGATATTTTTTTGGTATGGTTGAGTTCTACATTAAATGATTTGATGATTCATAAACTCAGTTGATTTGTAGTGTTTCCGTGACCCAGACTCAATGCTTTAGTTTTCCAATTCTATTTAGGTTTATTGTTAATATGTGTCCAGTTTGAAAATGTGATGAAATTTAACCTACAACTTGTTTGATGAATTTTTAATAGGTGGATCCAATATGAAACATCGTGAAAAGTGGTCCACAAGGAGCTAATCATTGCACCCTTAAGAGAGGGGGTAGGGGCTCCCTTCTAGTAGACGTAAATAAAAAAAATTATGGGGTTGTAGCTCCCTTCTAGTAGGAGATGGAGACTGAGTGGGGGTTGTAGCCTCCTCCAGGTGGGTGCCTGCATACTAGTAAGATCCCGCATCAATACAAATGAAATGAACATTTTATTTACATAATAAGAAAGAAGATAGAGACAATGACAATGGTGGTTTTATCCAACATTGGGTTTCCACCTAAAATCCTATTGTTCTATGTCTGTTTCTCATTTTCTAAGATTTCTTTATGTCCTTCCATGCATATTAATAGTAATTAATATACTCATGCAATGGTTAAAGATAATCATCTAAAATAACACTTAAAAAATCAGCAAACATGATATATGGTGTTTTCTTTATCTGAAGTACAATACATAATCAAGATTCTTTAAGAACAATAATGTATAGAATTCAATATATAAAAATTTAAAGTTAAATTTTTAAGAATACCGATTCACCCCTCCCCCGCCCCCCCCACTTTTAGTATTTTTTCCAACAATTGGTATCATAGTAGTTCCCTTAGAAGAATATTGATAAATTAAAGGAAGATCCATCAAGATTAGTAGTCAAGGAGAATTTTATATTAAGCCACCTTTGTTTAATGGAACTAACTTTTTATTTTTGAAAGTCAGAATGAGATAATATTTGAAGGAACTTAGAGCTGATGTATGGAAACTTGTTGAAGGCCCATAGATGATATAGTGAAGAAAAAATATGAGACCAATGCAAAGGTAGTTAATGCTAACATAGTAAGCTTTGTTGAATCAAAATTTGTGAAGACCATGCAGTTTAATACTATAAAGGCTATATGGGACAAGTTTATTCGAAGCTATTAAGGTGACACTAAGGTAAAACGTTTTAAACTTCAAACATTTAAAATTCAATATGAGACTCTTAAAATGAATGCATGATGAAAGTATTGCAATTTTTCTCCTTACGGTAGATGGTCTCATTAACTAAATGAAAAATATTGGTGATGAAATAAAGAATTCTATTTTTTTGAGAAAATTCTAAGATCTCTAACTTAAATTTTCGATTCCAAAGTCCCCATCGTTGAAGAAATGCAGGATTTTAAGAATCTTACTATTAAGCAACTACATGGGATTTTAACAGCTTATGATATGATAAAATGGGGTTCATTATATAACAAAGAAGCATAATTCTAATCTAAATACAAAGTGAAATAAAAGGAAGAGCCTAAGGAAATAGGTTACATTTCAGACGAAGAAGGAGAAAATTTTGTGAAGGAACTTCAAGTAGGAACTAGCAGGTTTAAAGGTAAACTTCCTTTCAATTTTTTTTCTTGTGCAAGCGTAGGTCACCATGCCACTAAATTTCCTTATAAATGAAATCATGAGAAAGGGAATAATGTTTAGAAGAGGAATTTTAAAATAGGTTTCCAAAGAGGAATGTTAAAAGAAGTTTTGATAGCAAGAAAAGTTTCTATACTCGTGAAGATAGTGAATATTATTCCAATAATGAGGATGATGAATATGATCAAGGTTATCTGTTGCTTATGGAATTTGAAGAAAAATGTGTATATGAACCTGATGATGTCTTTATGGATTCTCTATAATAAATTGATAGATTTAGGGTTATTAACAAAAAATGAATAATGGAAACCTATATGTATAAGGAAAACACTCTTGTTGAAGAAATAAATCAGCTAAAAATCTATCTAGAAGAAGCTAAATTACTTGAATTTTTGAAGAAACAGATCATATAAAAGGAAAAGTAGTGTGAAAACTTAGAACTTGAAATTGTGGGTCTAAGGAAGGAACTTGTGAAAACAATGTCTTTAAAGCTTAAATTTTCTAAAGGATCTGAGACCTTAGAATAAATAATTAAAGTGAAACACTCTCCTCTAATGGAGACAAC